>CAUZXS010000340.1:0-140681 GCA_963585895.1 Sepioteuthis lessoniana
CCCTTGGGAAAGGTATGAATCCAATTATTCTCCCTCCAGCTATGGGTAAATAGTAGGACAGACTAGATTCTTCAGCCTTGGTGGGGCAACTAGTCTATGAGAAGGAAAACTCTGAATTCAAACCTGTTAAACTCCGCTTAAAAATCGACCATGTGTCATATCCTGCCCGAGTGGAAGGGTTGGTAAACATGATTAAGTAACCTGCAATGGTTGATAAGTCATCAAAAACCAACCAACCAACCAACCAACGTATTTAGCACTAATGATTATATGTCTTCAAGTAACTATTCCCATTTAATAATTAGTTTATCATTTAGAGTATTCGGACTATTGTCTTCATATATTATTGTTATATTCGAAACGTTTAGGTCGATGCGTCCATCGGCCGAAGCGTTGCGAATATAATAATAAAGGTGAAGACTATAGTTCGATTACTCAAAACGATAAAATTATCAAACTTATAAAAAAAATTAGGCAAATAATAATAATGGTTTGTTTGCACACAGTTATAAGGTTTCAAATAACCAATAATAATCCGTCGTAAACAATTATAGCTTCAAGTAACTATTTCTAATACAAATAATCTAGGGTTATATGGTATAATGTATTTAAATGGAATACGAATAATGTTTAAACAGATCAATTTGACCCATAGATGGGACCAAGGTCAGAGTAGACCCAGGAGTAACGGAAATGAAAAGGTACCCCACATTCCACAGATCTTCATCAGATGCAGTTTAGAGTTATACTCGAGACACCCTCTTTTTGGGGTATTGCCTCATCTGCAGGGAATACAGTCAGTGTATTCTAAGCTTCACCAACTGTACGATTCGACATTGCAAAATGAAAAACATAACGATTATTTTATTCATTTATTTTCTTAAGAAATCTTTTTTTGTTAAATTAGATCTTTATTTGAGTGCGTGGGCGTATGTGTGTGTGGGTGAGATCAGGCACATGCGTTTTAATTAACCATATTTACCGACCCCTCCGCTCGGGCAGGATATGACACAAGGTCAATTTTTAAGCGGAGTTTAACAGGTTTGGATTCAGTGTTTTCCTTCTCCTAGACTAGTTGCCTTACCAAGGCTGAAGAACCTAGTCTGCCCAACTATTTTACACATAGCTGGAGGGAGAATGATTGGATTCATACCTTTCCCAAGGATATTAGTGCTATGTGTAAATGCAATCAGTCTAGTCCAGGATTTGAACTCGTGTCCATTTCCTACGACGATAACCATTACACCAATTTAATTAACAGTAATTTCTTGTAATTTTGACTTCATTTATTAACATTTACGAGAAAAACAAAAAAGCTAAACAAAAACAAACAAAAACAAAAACGAAAACAAAGACAAACAAACAAAAAAGACTAAGCAAAAGAAAAAATCTTATTTATATGACTATCTTCAGTTGAATTAACACACACACACACACACATATATATATATATATATATATATATATATATATATATAATGAAAATTAGAAAATGTTAAATTAGTTTTTAACCAGAAGGGCTACCTGGCATTTCTCAAGTGAAGGGGATAACATCACACACACACACACACATGCACACACACACACACACACACACACACACACACACACACGCATATATATATATATATATATATATATTATTGAACATAATAGACATTTTTGTCTACATATTTTTTTGTTAATTCTTTCGAATTGCCGTATCGATCTTATGATATTCGGCGGGAATTAGTTATTTCCCAAGTACTTTTTTGCCCAACATTAGGCGATCAACAGTTGAGGATGTATTATAAAAGTGATGTAACATTTGTATGTACATTATTACTTTGTAAGAATGACCGTTAATACAGTTGTATTGCGTAGCGTTTACTTTTCGAATTTGTTTCTATAAATAGCGTCAGTAGCTAAAGACATTTAAGTACATTAGCGCTGGTTTCAAAATTAATTCTATTAAGTTTGGGTTGTATGTATCTAATATGTAGTGCCTCGAGAATCTGTAGTTTTTGCTTATTATTTTGTTGTTTTAATATTGTATTTTCGATAAGAATTTTCCGTAATTCTGTTGTTGGGCATGAATGTCTTTTTTTTAGATATTGTGCTATGGAACTGGTTTCAGAAAGGTGCATTGTAAGTCTTCTCGATAGGATAGTTCAGGTTAAACCGACATATAGATTGTTGTTTTCAGAGATACACTCTCCTAAAGGACATTTAAATTGATGTATAACGTTTTTTTTTTTGCAAAAAAGTACTAGGGAAATAACTAATTAAAGAAGGTTTATCTACCAATTCCCACCGAATACCATAAGATCGATACGGCAATTCGAAAGGGTTAACAAAAAATATGTAGACAAAAATGTCCATTAAGTTCAATCAAATATGTATCAATGAATAAATGCTACCAAAATATACATATACATACATGTATGTGCATATTATCGTATATTATCCAACTGAAGAATCTAGTCCGCCCTACTATTTACCCATAGCTGGAGGGAGAATAACTGGATTCATACCTTTCCCAAGGGTATATGTGCTATGTTAAATGCAATCAGTCTCGTCCAGGATTTGAACTCGTGTCGCCGTGTCCATTTCCTACGACGATAACCATTACACCACGGACACAGGGCCCGGGAGACCTGGGTTCAATCCCAGGTCGAGTCATACCAAAGACTTTAAAAATGGAACTTGATACCACCTTGCTTAACACTCAGCATTATAAGGTACGGTTCAAGGGTAAAGTGGAGCAATCCTGGGAATGGAGTAGCGCCCTCCCCTACACCTTGGTGTAGTAGCTATCGAAAAAGGAGCCTTCGGGTCACCCTCGACTATGGTCGCTAACTTTACTTACTTACTTATTATTGCTCACCTGAAGTATGAACAACGAAAAAGAAAAAAAAGACAAAGAAACTATGTTTCTTTGTGTAAGTCTAACATAAGTTCGTATCGCTAAAAAAAGGGGGATTTTCTATGAAAAAAATTCTGTAAATTTTTTTTGCCAATCAACCCCACCCTGTTTATTTAACGAGTCCACACAGTAATTTTTTTTTTTGCTGCTGTCGATATTTAACTCCATTGGTGTTCTCAGCCTACGAGTGTGCGTGCGTAAATTCGACCCTAAGAGTCACATTTCACACCGAGATGTGGTGGACCGTGGTTATTACCCTTCTGCCTTTAATACTGTATATATTTTCTATCTCATAAAAAATCATATGTTGATATTTCTCGTTACCATTTTAGTCTCTTTTACAAATGCACTTCTAAATATTCCTTTCATAACAACGATGTCAATCATTAGTATATTAAAAATTCAATTAAAAAAATATTCCCCAGTTCATTGGATTTTGTTAAATCTATTGTTCAAATGGATTTTAAATACTTAATTTTAAGAGATATCGCTCGACGTTTGATGGTGGTTGGAGATTTGGTTTGCTTTTTGTTTATTGCATGTCAACCATTGTTGGTTATTTATTTTTTTTACATATATATCAAATATGATTTGAAAAACACATTTTGTAAATACACACAGTTAAATGATCAAATAGTTCTATTTCTAACAATTAAATTTAGCATGAATCAAAGTTTAATGGTTTCAAGTATTGCTATGTATAACTAACAATTCAATTAAACATCAGTCATTTGTTTACACACAGTTAAATTATCAAACAATTCTATTTCAAACAATTCAATTTAGCATAAGTCATTTGTTTGCACTCAGTTTAAATGTCAAACAGTTCTATTTAACGCATCCATAAGACCAGATAATGTGCCACCACTCCGGACCAGAGTGGACATGGGAGCGTTGACAAAGAAGGGGTACTCTGCATTCCCCAAAGATCCAGCATTACTGGAGACTCACTATCAGCTTGTTTAGTGTCATATCCAGGTCACTTATTAGGAGAGGGTCTTAATCCTCTGCAGAGATGCAAATGGTATATTCTACAGCCCAAGCCGACTGGGCTATGGTGGAGGGAGGTAAAAGCAATCGTATTGCGTCTTACAAAATTTCTCATGGTGGTTCTGGTTGATCAGTATTTTGAAATCATTTCGGTGTCGTTTAACCTTGAGTCTTTATCGCAAACTTTTATTCACCCACAATTAAATTTTCTTATATATATTTTTATCATTTTCTTCCTATTCATTTTTGGTTATGTATTTATTCAACCCCTCCTCCATGAGCAGGTTGTGACACAAGGTCAAATTTTAAGTCGATTGCAGCTGGTTTTAATCAAGAGTTTTTGGTTCCCGTAGACCGGTTGTCGTACAAGTCTGATCTACTATTTTACCTATAACTGGGAGGTGGGAAGAAGAGATGGATTCATGCCTTTCTCAAGGGTATCAGTACGAAGTAAAACGCAAAACAGCTTCGTCTTGGATTTGAACATGGCTCTCCACGTTCATTTCTAATCACAATAACCGTTACGTTATGCGCGCCACCGACTAGCAGATTGATAATCTTCTCTCTATAAATGGCTTTCGGGTAGAATTTATTATCGGTTATCGGTTATCTCCATTGTCTTTACAAGATTATTGTCGAAGATGCCAATTGTAGTTTAACAGCTAACAGCTGAGTTTGTGGGAAGCAGAGTTTGATAAAACATAATACCTAGTAATATCCGTTTTGATTATGTGATTCTCTAGTTGTTATAATAAAAGCTTCCTACGCATGAAAAAGAAATTAAAATTTTATAAAAGATTGTTAGGGTGTACTTATTTATAGGCGATAATGAATATATAAAAAATAGATATATACATACATGTTCGTCTGTTAAACGGAGATATATATCCATATATTACAAACACACACACACACACACACACACACACACACACACACACACACACACACACACACACACACACACATATATACACACACAGAGACAAATTCACACAAAAACACTCGTATATATATATATATATATATTAAATAGCGATACAGAGTCAGAGAGGGAGATAGAAAGGAAGAGAGGGGACGTTTAGAATGAAAGAATAACAAAATAAAAAAGAAACAGAAAAAGAAGCAAATGCAAGAAGGCGACGAATACCAGAATGTTCTGAATCTGGAAATTGTTACTTATTGTTTATCATTCCTGCAATTAGTTCGTTTGGCGCGTGCTGCGAAATTTAGAAAAACATAAAGGAAGGAAGGAAGGATGGAAGGAAGAAAAAAAAAGAAGGAATGATGCGGAATTGAAAGAAGAAGGAAGGAAAAATTAAGAGAAAGAAAAAAAGAAGCGTATGACGGAAAAAAAACAAATCAAGAAGAGATAAACTACATGTCAAATAAAGAGAAAAGGAAAGGGAGAAGGAAAGTGAGAAGAGGAAAGCAGCTGAAATAAAAAGAAGAGGATGCATGGATGAACGATGAAGAAAGAGGAGAGAAAGGAAAAGAAAGAGGAAGAGAAAGAAAGTAAATAATGAGTATAGGAAAACGATGTAATGGGTTGATGATGTTGAAGAAGAAGAAGAAGAAGAAGAAGAAGCGTTGGAAATTTAAGACCCCCCAAAACGTCAAATGATTAGGAATAGAGAATGAGATGAGGAAAAAAGAAAAAAATGGTGAAGTAAAAAGAAGAGAAAGTGTTGATGAATGATGAAGATAGAGGATAGGGAAAAGGAAAAGAACCGGTATGTATTTACCCAACCCATCCGCCAAGGGCTGGATGTAACATCAGATCATTTTTGAATGCAGTACAACTGGTTTGAATACGGAGTTTTCCTTCTCCTAGACTAGTTGCTTTATCAAAACTAAAGAACCCAGCCTGCCCTATTATTTAGTCATAGCTGGGTGGGAGGAGAACAGACGGATTCATGCCTTTCCAAAAGGCATTAGCGCGAACAGAAACGCAAACAGCCGAGTCCATGATTTGAACTCGGGTCACCGAGTCCATTTCCTATGACGATAACCGTTCTAGTAAGCGCTCCTCCAAAGAGAAGAACAGGTAGAGGAAGACAAATAAGAGAAAGATGAATCAAAGAAAATATGCACAAAAATAAATCAATAAAAAGATAAATAAAAACAACATACGAGTAAAAGGTGGAATTTGCCGAACATTGATGTGAATGAGAAGCAAAATCTTCACCCGTATCTATCTATCTATCTATCCATGCACGCACGCACACGAGCGCGTACACACACACACACACACACACACACATATATATATATATATATTGTGTGTGTGTGTGTGTCCGTATGTTTGTATATAGTCCGTAAACTTGTGACCTAACATGGATGTCAAAATAGCTGCGGTTTACGTCACTGAGTTGTTAAAAATAAAACGTTTCAGAGAAGTTTTAGACCCCTTTTTGTTTAAGAATGTGCATAATTTATATCTCCATCACCCTTCTCACTTAAACATATTAATGTTCAATGGCTATGAGAAGAAACTCGGGTTGGTTTGTATGCATACGATCATATGCACTGCAGTTAATGTTACTCCCTTGTTTTTTTTTTTGTCTCGAGCAAAGACGGGTCCTTCTGCTGTTTTGACTCCCCCAGAACCCACCTCCTTTAAAAAAAACCCAATAAAATAACCAACCAACCAAACAAACAAAAAGCAAAAATAAAACAGAACAGAACAAAGCAAAAACCAATGATGCAGAACAAGGAATGTTATCACCACGATCAAAGCATGCTGACAGTATTGATTCCTTTGACTCTCACTCTCTCACCATCCGGCCCTATCACCCATCGTTTTCGGTAAATACTCCAGACGGCATCCAGTGTCTGCCCAGAGCTGATGCATGTAAGTTTGTGCTGGTCGGCCAATAGTGGTATGTCCATGTGTAGGAGTCCATAGGAGTTCGCCCTTGCATCTCTTGTAGTGCCTAGCATGTCTTAATATTAATTAATTAAATAAATAGATAAAACTTGTTCTTGCCGATAAAAACTCCTACAAAACCTTTTTGAAAAAGATGTATGACAAAGAATATATTTCCCATCCGGCAATGGAATGTGACGGTCGTGTTTACTCTGGGTTCCTGAACCCTGCTAACACCGTAAAAGTCAAAACAAATATCGACGGAATTTTAAGCAATTTTTTAAAAGCTGTCACTGCGAGAGTCGTGCTTCCTGTGTGGCATTCTAAATTAAAAAGACCTAATGTCAATTTTGGTTTGATGAGGAGTCCAAAAATATTGCTTCTCAGCCTTTTGGCCCAGGAAGTACATAAAATAATTAATAGCTAAGTTCCAGGGCGTCTTCTCTTCAAGCAGCACCTGTCGACTTGCTTAAAAGGAGTAAAAGTTGGATTTATTTTCCAGTGCCTTAGGCGCACCTCAAGGAGAATGCCGACGGAATCTAAGCAATTTTTAAAACCACCTTGCTGGAGGCTTACTTTCTGCGAGGAACCCCACCTTAAAACGAGCTTGTGTCCCATTCTGACCTCGTGGAGACTCGAATAAAAGGCTTTTCTTTTATCAAACCGACTATAACAAAATATCTAAATTACGTTAACTTTACTTTAGAAATGAACACCTGACCCACACAATGACAACGAGTTCACAGAAAAGGGAGAGAAAAATCAGACACACTGTTCACGTGTTTCAGTCCTCCACTGGGCCGGCCTGAAAACCAGGGAGATGTGAAGTTGTATTTTGGAGTCGGTGAAATAAAGATCGTATTGTAGCCCATCCCTTAGTGAGACAGTGCGATTTCGCTGGCTCTTAAATTTAAGCTTCTTACTTGTCTTCTGTCAGAAATAAATTGACTGACTTACTGACTCTTTTAAAGATCCTCAACTCTTGCTTGACTGTTTCTCGCTCTTACCGGGAGAGTTTTCGTAGTTGATCCTTTGTTTTCGGTTACCAAGTTCACCGGCAGTGGGAAGGTTTCTATTAAATTACGGAAGTCCCGTTTTGCGCGAGGTTGAATTGTACGCGAGAATAGAAAATATACCTGCGATTTATAGAAACAATTCGAGTGGTTTAAAAATAGGGGCAAGCATAATACACGAAGTAATATTATACGAGAAAAATATTGTCACGCTTTTTACATATAGAAATAGGGAGTCGTATTACACACGGGGTCGTATTGCATGCGAAAACTATAAGCTTTTTTTTTTAGATATAAAATAAAAGACAGCCTTATGGATATACTCTAGAGCACCTCACAATGCGAAATAGTCAGCGAGCTAGATTAGCAGACCTTTCATTGTAAGTTCGATTCTCACTGGGTTCACCGATAATTCTGTTCTTGTACCACAATGAAGCCATGCTTAGTAGATAACCTTATACACAAGCTCACATTACGCGCATAGATAGAATAAAATCGGACTTTTTTTTACGCCTGAAATTACTTAGTGGCATTATACATAAGTCAACCGTGTACGTGAAAAACGCGTTCAAGCTTTTTCTCATATAAAGTAAGAGGTCGTATTATATATGAGGTCACACTGTACGTAGAAACATCTATTTTATCTGAAAAAAAGAAAGGGGGTGGGGAGAGATGTCACATTATACACAGAAACGAAGTTTTGCCGAAAATTACCCCCCCACTTGTTATATAACAATACGAGGTCGCCTTTCGCGCAAGAATAAAATATCGTTCAAGCTTTTTACGAATATAAATATGAAGTCGCATTATACACAAGGTCACGTTGGACGCAAAAAACCCAAAGCAAAACAAACAAACAAACAAATAAACAAACACACAAGCAATCCTCTCTAAAAAACAAAGGCCCCCCCAAAAGACAAACAAACAAACCAAAAAACAAACAACCAACAAAAAAGCAAAACAAATATTCGTGCTTTTTTCTGCGAAAATAATGAGTAGCATTATACACGAGATCACATTTTACTAGAATAAATATAATACGTTATATTTATTTTGCTTTACTTTCTTTCCTTCCTTCAATGATGTTATTTGCATCCTTCATTTTTTCCCTTCAGTTTTAGGAGAGTTCTTCTCTAAAAATGTCTTTTCCTTCATATCTTCTTTCTCGCCTTTTCTTTTTAGTTCTCTATCCGTCACTCACGGTCTGATCCTTTTTATGTCGTAAAAATTTCTGATGTCGCATTCGACAACGAAAACCCACCCGTCCATTGCCTCTCATTCTCGTGATCTGACTGAATAATGCAGTTATAATGACTCATCAATTATCCGTAATGTAAAAGTAAGAGCCGCCATTTTCCACTGTCACATTAGGTTGTATGTCGAGCAGTTTGAGCCCCATTTTTAGGCAGGGGGCGAAAAGTGCCCGGGTTGGCCTCGGTCAAATATCAAAGGTGCAGCTAGGGAGATCACAAACACCAGATGTTGGCAAGCTTCCATGAATCGAGCACAAAGGTTACTCTATTTCGTCGGCTTGGCTATTTTTTTTTTTTCAGTTTCATCTTGTATGAAATATGGAGCGTAATTCCACGCATGCGCGTAGGTTTATATTTGTTTGTGCGATGGTTTATTTGCATGTGTTTGCGTGTTAACATACACTGGCGCCATTTTGTTCACACAGGTTGCGTCTTTAAGACAGTTATCAAGAGCACACGACTCTGAACACACGCATACATACAGTATCTAACACTTATTAAGATATAGAGTCAAACATTTCTTCGTATATATGTCTGTTTTAGAGAGAGAGAGAGAGAGAGAGAGAGAGAGAGAGAGAGAGAGAGAGAGATTGAAATACTATACTTTTTTTTATCGAAATATTCTGTATGATTTATATAGCTACGATAGAGGGTGTTTGAGAAAAATTGATATCATTTCGTAATCTTAAAATGAAACGCAGTTACTTCCAGGCAGCGGTCACATCGATACTGCTATATGGATGCACTACATGGACTCTAACAAAACGGCTGGAGAAGAAGCTAGACGGCAATTACACAAGAATGCTGCGAGCAATCTTGAACAAGTCCTGGTGGCAACACCCCACAAGACACCAACTGTACGGCCACCTGTCTCCTATCACGAAAACTATTCAAGTTAGACGAACTAGACATGCAGGACACTGCTGGAGAAGCAGGGACGAACTCATAAGATGTACTCTTATGGACCCCCACACATGGCCGTGCAAAAGCAGGACGACCAGCACGAACATACATTCAGCAACTATGTGGGGATACGGGATGTTGTCCTGAGGACCTGCCTAGGGCGATGAACGATAGGGAGAAGTAGCGAGAGAGGATCAGGGATATCCGTGCTACCAGCACGACATGATGATGATGATGATAACTTGACCAATTCTTATTCAAATGACCTCAAATTTTAACAGCAGGTGTTGAAACAACTCAAAATCCCATTCTTAATGTTTATTTATGCTTATTCTTTTAAGGTATAGAAATGCCATTTATTAGAAAGAAAAGGCGTTTAAACATTAAACTGAATTTCAAGTTGTTTCTTCACATGCTGTTCAGATCAACCTGACTAATTCTCGTTTATTTGAACGAGAATTGGTCGCGTTATTAGATTATAAGAGGATATAAATTTTTCTTAGCCATCCTATTCATCTTAAATGATATCAATTTGTTTGAAACACCCAGTATATATATATATATATATATATATGTATTACTTAAATTCTTATTATGTTTGTTTGTAACCTTAACTAGCGAAAATGACACAGCAAAATTATATTTTATTGAACTAATGTAATGAATAAAGTAATTTCCAGTCCAATTTGCAACAATGCTAATTTATAGATATCTACAAAATCATCCTTAAATATGTACACCACTACCAGTATTTTATTATTTCTTGTGGAATATTCTACAATTAAAACGGATATTGTTTAATGCCAAACTTTTATGTCAGAAACTCTGTAAAAAAGATCTTAAAAATAGTTGGTCACATTATTTTAAAAATAGGGGTATCATTATCTTAAAAATAGGGGTCGCATTATCTTGAAATTAGTAGGTTATATTATCTTAAAAACTGGCGGTCACATTATACAAGGAAACGCAGTGTAGCCGAAAAACAAACAAATATATATAGCGACAATGTTTTGAAATGCCTTTAGTATTTTTTAAAAAGATATTCTATATTTCTTGATAATATTCTATTTCTGTTGATGACGTTCTGTTTTTTAAATTCATCAGCATCTTAGTTTTATCCAATTCTGCTTTTACGTAATTTTGTGATGTTATAAAAATCTAAAAAATCCTCTCAAAAACTCTTTACACATGCAAGCAACCCCTGATGATGGGCTATGAAAGGCCCGAAAGCGCTCGGGACAATTTTGGTAAATTCATCCACCAATTCCAACCTGAAACCAAGACACTTATCAAGAAACTTGAAAGGATCTTAATAAAGTTATGCAGACAAAATGTGTCTTTATTATTTAATCAAATATGCTTAAGTGAAGGACTGCTGCCCGACTATATATATATATATATATATATATATATAAGTTTGAATACCGTAGACACAGAGTCAGCGGCACTTGGTGACTGGTAGTTTTTGCTTGTCAATCCTCAAACCAAGGGACTCTATGATAAGAAGCTTTATTTAGCAATCAGTATAATAAAATAATTTCCTTGTTTCCTAAGCTGAAAATTCATCTCAGCGGTAAGATATAAGGATATGGAAGACTTTAAAAGAAATAGAAAAATAAAGTTGGCGACAATAGTCGAGGGTGACCCGAAGGCTCCCTTTTCAATAGCTACTACATCAAGGTGTAGGGAAGGGCGCTACTCCTTTCCCTGGGTTGCTCCACTTTACTCTTGATTCATACCTTAAAAGAAATACGATGACACAACTTTGTATCATATCAATAGAAGACTTCGAGCGGTGCTTCGACTAATTAAAAACTCGCCGGAATACATTTTTTTTTATTCAAGGAGACTAGTTTATTGAAAATTGTTAATTTCTTTCTTGGTAAATCTAGCTTCTTTCTCGATACTCTATGAATATACCTCGTATATTCAAGTTGAAGCAAACAAAATGATATTAGGTTCAAGACTCCAAATTATCACCATTAAGTAGTCCCGTATGATAATGACCGAGAGGATATAAGCGTATCTAGTTATCCATTAGTCTTGAGTTCAGTCTGTACGCCCGGTCGGTGAGGTCTAAAATATGCTGACCACATCTTCTACAGAGGGGTTAGCCCCCCGCCCCCCCAAAACGAAGCTGTCTTTGGTATGACATTAAACTACATCTTGTCGTGAGTCTCAGTTCTGGAGCTCTGGGGTATGTAGACTCACTTCTTCGTTACTATTACTCTCAGGTCCACTGTGACCCGGAGAGATTGTACTTCTTGTTAGGGTCTTATCTATGGGTCCAATAGATCTGTTTTAAAATTATTAATATTAGATTGGAGTACTTAAAACCGTATAACTTTGTGGAAATTATTTGTATTTAGAATAATTACCTGAGGTTATAATTGTTAGCAAATCATGCCTACTTGTTACTCGAAGCCATATAACTGCTTACAAAAAAGAAGAAAAAATGACTTTGGTATTTAATAAGCCTACGGAGGTTAACATGCTGCAAAATCAATCAACCTATCAACCAATTTGAGCAACATTACAAGGACGAATATACTAGTGAGAATTAGGCTGCGCTCGTGGTTATTGTCGTAGGAAATGGACCCGGCAACTCGAGTTCCGATTTTGAACAAGACTGTATTTCATAAAGTGCTAAAACCGTTGGGAAATGTATGAATCCAATTATTCTCCAGCTATGGGTAAACTGTAGGGTAGACTGTTTTTTTTTTAATCTTGCTATGACAACCAGTCAAGGAGAAGGAAAAGACTGAATTCAAAACCAGTTTAAAAGTTGACCTTGTGTCGAATCCTGATCGTAGTGGAGGGGTTGGATAAATTCATACTTGTTAGAATTAACTGGTATGAGCTATCCTCTAAGCACGGACAGCAGAATGAGAATCAAACCCTGTGGATTGAAAAAAGGGTTGTAAATTCCCAAGTTACTGATTATAAAGACGATTGCAGAACAAAAAGACCGAAATTAGAACCAAGAAGAGGACCCTGGTTCAAGTGCATCAGTATATAATAAGAATCCTTAATTGTGTTTATCAAAGAAGCAGCAAAGTTATTTTGCCTACAGTTGAAGAAAAAGCCTCAAATGTCTGCGATTCTTTCTTTCTTTCTTTCTTTCTTTCTTTCTTTCTTTCTTTTCTATATGTACATTTTTAAAAATCATATCTAAGAAGGTCATTTACTTCTTTAAGTAAACCAACAGGATAGACAGTTATAGACTGGCTGTGAAAGATAAAGGGAAACAAAGTTAAATGGATAGAGATGTCGGGTACGGGTGCCTTAAAAAATTTAAAAAAAGATAAGATAAAATATGTGAAAACACCAGTGATTAAAACCGAACGAATTTTGCCGCTGGTCGTAAATCAGATTGGCTGTCAGCACCCATGTTTGTCGTATTTGTTAAGTGTTTATGGTAAATGGTTTTTATCTGTTAGTCTCGTGCATGGAATTTCCACAGGTACACAGAACACTTGACATCACTTGACGTCATCGAGATTCTCTTTTATGTCTGACTAGTCACTGCGACAAAATATATAGTCAGGTACAGGGCCTCAGAAATAGAGAAACCAAAAAGGATAAAACTCATCGTATTTGTATGGGCTCAAAAGAAGATTAATTAAGTGAGTGATTGAATTTAACAGCCTGTCAACCCGTCTAGGGTCATTTTAGGGCTGGAGATAAGGGAATCGCGTTCATTGTGTGTATCATATTTACATTTTTTATTCTCCCTCCTGCTATGGGCTCTTTAAGCTTGGTATAGTAACGAGTCAAAGAGAAGGAAAACCTTGAATTTTGACAATTTGCACGATTGTAGCTGAAGACCACCTTCGAGCATCAATACCGAAAAACTTCACACATCAACGCGTAGAGCCGGCTTAACCCACCTCGGGTGAACGTCATCATCTGCGGGTGCGCGTGCACACACACACACACACACACACACACACACACACACACGTGCGCATGGTCATATATATATATATATATATATATATATATATATATATATATAATTTACTAACAAGATAATCCAAGCAGGAGAGATTTATTGAGAAATATATATATATATATATATATATATATATATATATATATATATATATATCATGTGCGTACAATGCTATGTCCTGAGTATAATTGCATCTATGTTCCATAGTTCTGGGGAGCGTAGAGTATCCCCCCATTGACATTACTCCCTGGTCCACTCTGTAAACAAATTACTATTATCAAATTAATTGTTATAGTTTCTAAAAGCCATATAATTGTATATAAATCATTAATATTAGATAGGAAAACTTAAAACCATATTACTGTGTAAACAAATGATTATTACAGACAAATAAAAATATGCGATTTAAAAATGTTCTTTGTGGTACGTTGAAAATATAAATAATTATGATTATAATAACACTTATTCAAATGAAACGAATTTCGACATTAGATAACGCATAAGGAGTTGATAGGCTGTTAAGCAATTAAACCAAGGAAAACTGTACGATGGTAAATTATATATAAATACATATGATACTTAATCAAACATATATATATATATATATATATATATATATATACACGTGGTCCCTTCAATAAGTTTCCAGGTTTTTTTTTGTACAGGCATTTAAAATTGTCGTAGACTCTTGAAAATTCAGTATGTTGTTGCTATACATCTTATGAGATGACTGACCAATTTTTATGATTTCAGGCTCAAATCAACAGCTGCAGCAGCAATTGGAATACACCCTACGAAAGTCTGATTGTCACAGCTGGTGAATTGCAAAAATGCAATCTGGACGTGAGGACACTTTAGAAGAGCGATATGCAATAAAATTCTGTTTTAAAATTGGAAAAAGTTCCACAGAAACGTCTGGAATGCTTCAGACTGCTTTTTGACCATCTTGCATGAATCGAGTATGAGTTTTTGAGTGGCATAAGAGATTCAAGGAAGGCAGGGAGTCTGTGAGAGATGATGAGAGGTGTGGGAGAAGTAAGGAAGTTGATTGGTCAAAGGGTTAGGGTTAGGGTTACTATGTTGAGGCTTTAAGTGAGTTCAGAAAGGGATTCCGTCGGAAGAGGCCTGTACTTCAAATCGGGTCAGGACAATGCACCAGTCCACAACTCCATCCTTGTCACAGACTATTTGACCAAGATGGGCATCAACACAGTTCCTCAGCCTCCCTATAGTCCGGACCTTGCTCCCTGTGATTTTTGGTTATTTCCAAAGCTCAGAGGCTGTCGTTATGAGACAATTGAGGAGATGAGAGAGGCTGTGACAAAGGTCATTGACACACTCACACAAGATGACTTTCATGGGACCTTCCAGAAGTTGTTGGAACGGTAAAACAAGTGCATTGCAACCGGAGGAGATTACTTCGAAGAGGACTAGAGTTTCATGTGTGTACTATCAATAAAAGTGCCCATACGTAAAAAGTCTGGAAACTTATTTAATGATCCTCGTATATATATTGTCATGCACAGAGAGACTGTTTCGTTGTGTCACAATTCTTCAGTGTGGCTAGGACGTTTTTTAACCATCGATTTTCTACAGGTGTCCGAAAAGTTAGCCGATGTAGCACAGAGCCATATTAATGGGTCACTCAGTATCAAATTGGTCGGTGAGATTAACTTGCAAACAGATTTATTCTCGGTGTCTTTATAGATGTCTACTAAGCTGAACTTTCTCAGCGTCGTCATAGTACAGGGCCCATTAACTGGTATTCTTGTGAGCTTTATAGGCTGTAACTAAGATTTTGTCAGTGAACATAGGATATACTACTTTTATAATAAAAAATTCTTTCCTGCTTAGCCACTTAAAAGTATAAAGCGTTATATTTTCATATCTCTAGACAAAACAAAAACTGAAAAGAATATATCACAGCTGAACAATTTAGCATTTTGTTTATTTATATTTCGGATATTAGATTGTAATTTAAAAAAAGATCTAAGGGGAAAACTAAGTCTGGTTTTCTGTATATATATATATATATATATATATATATATATATATATATATATATATATATATATATGTAAGTATATGTATGTATACATATACATAAATATGCAAGAAGCACACACACACACACACACACACACACACACACACACACACACACACACACACACACACACACACATATATATATATATATATTTATACATATATCTGTCTGTGTGTAGGCAGACGTAGATATATGAGCAAGTATATATATATATATATATATATATATATATATATATATATATATATATATATATATATATATATATATATATATATACTTAATATTTCGTATATTAGATTGTAATTTAGAAAGATCTGAGGAGAAAATTTGTTTATGTGCATATGCATTTGTATACACTTAACTATGTTATACATATGTGTGTGTGTGTGTGTGTGTGTGTGTGTGTAGTGTGTATGTGTATATATGTGTGTGTGTATGTATGTATGTGTGTGCGTGTGTGTACTGTCATACATATATAACTGCGTACATACATACACACATATATAAATATATATACTCATTGATGTATCGTCATGTATGTATATTCATTTAGTCACACACACACACACACACACACACACACACACACACACACATATATATATATATATATATATATATATATATATATATATTCAGAATTCTCTTTAGCGTCTTCTTCTGTCTGTCTGTCTGTCTGTCTCTCTATCTCTCTCTCTATATATATATCATGTATTAGTTTCCTCGTTTATCTTTCGTAGATTAAATTGTAAATTAAAAATCAATATGTTTTTGTGTGTATATATATAAGTAACAATATTGGACACACACACACACACACACACACACACACACACACACACACACACACACACATATATATATATATATATATATATATATATATATATATATATATATATAATGACTTGTAAATATCTATGTATCAGAACAGATTCACTAAACATTTCTGATTTCCATCCATTTATCTGTTACAGATTAGTTCTTTACTGTCTTTCTATTCATAATCAATACAATCTACCACTTGCAGAGTCTTTGATACCCACGCTGTTTAGATATTTACGTAGAAACACATTCATGTATTTAATTGCGTAGAATGTAAAATACCAAAAATATGTGGAGAGCCCTCGATTAGTATTTTCCTCTTCTTCAAAATATAGAACATGAAAGCAACGATTTTACCCATCATTATCGGCGTGCTTGAAATAAATTATCAAGTAGGCTAATGTCCACATTGTTTGTCTTGGAGAGCGAAATATACAGAGAATGTGCTAAGTGCTAAGCATGGAGTTTACTTATCTCTTGCCTTGTTGACCCACAATTGTTGACTCTCAAGCGAAGTGACAAAGCTATGTCATCTCCAAAATGCAAGGAATGTCACATATGCTAAAAAAAGAAAGGAAAAAAAAAGTAAAAAAGAGGAAAGAAAAACTAAAAACATGACTATGTTTTATTTGAATTTTCTGTCCTTACCCTGGAAGTAGGAAATTGGCTATTTGGCCCAATTGCCTCAGAGATTAAAGAAGAAGAAGAAGAAGAAGAAGAAGAAGAAGAAGAAGAAGAAGAAGAAGAAGAAGACGAAGAAGAAGAAGAAGAAGAAACAAGCCAGGAAGAAGTCAGTAGTAACAGAGAAAAGAAGAAGTGAGAGAGGAGGAGTTAAGTGAAAAGGAGAAGAAGAGGGATAGAGAAATGGGGATGAAAAAGAAGAAAAAAGAGGAAGAAGAAAGATTGGTTTGTTTGTTTGGGTTTCATGGCATATCAACCACTGTAGGCTATTTAATGCCAAATCCTCTTTATAAATATATATCAAATACATATAATTTGTTAACACATTTTATTGAAAACATTTTAAAACGAGCCTGAGCTCTTTTTTTGCACACAGTAAACGTTTCAAGTATTGCTATGTAGTAGTAACAATTTAACATCAGTTATTTGTTTGCACTCATTTAAATGGATATACATGATATGTAAGAGATTAGTTTGTTGGTAATTCTATTTCTAAATGAGTTAGAACTAATTTGTTTGCCTGCAAGTATTGCTATTGTTTCGACACAGTTAAATAGTTTCAACAATTGGTATCCAACACTTTTAATTCTATTCAATATCAATCATTTGTTTGCACACAGTGAAGTGGTCCCAAGTATTGCTATTTAACACTTACAATTCAATAAAATATAGGTAATTTATTTACACACAATTAAATGGTGAACTAGTTCTATTTTTAAGAGTTTAATTTAGTATAAGTCATTTGTTAGCAGTTTAGATGTCAAACAGTTTTAGTTGATCCATAGATAAGACCCAATCAGGTGCTACCACCCCAGGCCAGAGTGGACCTGTGAGAAATGGTAGTGAAGGGGTACTCTGCATTCTCCAAAACTCCAGCATTAGTGGGACCTCACCAGCAGATTGTTTCGTGCCATACCCAGGATACTCGTTGGGGGAGATTTATCCCTATGCAGAGATGCAGGCGGTGTATTCTGCAGCCCCAGCCGACTGGGCTAGGAGAAAAATGAGGAGTACATTGGAAAAGGGAGAACAGAGAAGATGGAAGTGAAGACTCATATAGAAGAAGAAGAAGAAGAAGAAGAAGAAGAAGAAGAAGAAGAAGAAAGATAGAAAGAAGAGGTGAAGAAGAGAGAAATGGAAAATAGGGGTGGAGAAGAGAATGGAAAGAAGAAGAAGTGAAGGATGAGGTGTCAATTGAAAAAGGAAAGAAGTGTTGAGGAAGAAATAAAGAGGGATAGAAGAAGAAGAAGAAGAAGAAGAAGAAGAAGAAGAAGAAGAAGAAGAAGAAGAAGAAAACTGAAAAAGGAAAAACAGGCAAAGAAGAACTGAAGGGTAACCAAGAAGAAGAAGAAGAAGAAGAAGAAGTTAAGGATGAGGCGTTGAAGAAGAAGAAGAAGAAGAAGAAGAAGAAGTGAAGGATGGGGCGTTGATTGAAAACTGAAAGAAATGTTGAAGAAGAAGAAGAAGAAGAAGAAGAAGAAGAAGAAGAAGAAGAAGAAGTGTAGGATGAGGCGTTGAAGAAGAAGAAGAAGAAGTGAAGGATGAGGCGTTGATTGAAAACGGAAAGAAGTGTTGAGGAAGAAATAAAGAAGAAGAAGAAGAAGAAGAAGTGTAGGACGAGGCGTAGAAGAAGAAGAAGAAGAAGAAGAAGAAGAAGAAGAAGAAGAAGAAGAAGAAGAAGAAAGTTTTGATTACTTTGTGCTAAAAATAAAAGAAGGGAAAAAGAAAAAAACAACGAAATACTCCTTAGTTTTTATACGTAACAACAAATCTAAGGGTAAGCCAATACAGAAAGCGTTTTGACAGAAGAAATAAAATATTTTAATTATTGTTTTGGGGATCTTTTCCGTAACAGGCATACAAAAAACTATAGTTTCAAAATAAAGGAGTCGTTAAATTCTATTTCAAAGACTTTACTGTTTCTCATATTTTTTCTCTTTCTGTAACATATTCAGCAATGTATTTTAAGAAAAACTAAAAGTTAGAGATGGCGTGTTCAAGGGACACCTCATTGACACATGTAATTGAATGAAGGCGTGACACGTAAAAACAGTCACGTGACTTATTTAAGTATGATTACGTGGTTTTTGAAGCTGAGGTGCCTATAAAAGCAATCAGCAAAGCTCCCTGAGTGGGAACATTCCAGCTCGGATCCTTCGTTTTCCTTGTCTTTCCGAATACTCAGACGAAATGTGAGAAATCACTTTAAGCTTTGGTCTCTCTTTCCCTTCAGTTTTAATTAGAGATCTCACAACCGAGTGTATTTTGTGCAGACCACTTCTACTAGACTAGATGATCGGCACCCCCATCTTGGTGTTTTGGTTAACGAACTTGTAAGTAGTGAGTTCGATCTTCGCTAGGTTCCACATACTTGGTGGCTCGTGACAAATCTAAGCTTCACTTAGTTTTCAAGGTCACTACGTGTAGTACAATGGTTAGTGAGCGAGGCTAGCAGACCATTGTTTGTGAATTCGATTCTCACAAGGTGCCTCTAACTTTTGTCATTTACTTATAGATGCAGGTTGGCTACTTTATCAATTGGCCAACCATAGACAATCGGCAAAGCATCCATTAGTAAATGTCAATGAGGTCGATTCTCACTGGATACCTCATACTTTTGTCACCTACTCATACCATTGCCCTTATTCAAAACTAAGCTAATCTTAATACAGAAAGACGAGTCTAGAGGATCACTCCCCCGCCAAAAAAAAAAAAAAAAAAAAAAAAGAAAAAAGAAAGAAAAGAAGCTGTATATATTTACCCAACCTCTCCATCACGGACAGGATGTGACAAAAAGTCAACTTTTAAGTGGAGTACATCTGGTTTGGTTTGGTTCTATGGCATATCAACCATTATTGGTTATTTAATGCCAAATCCTGTTTTTACATGTATATCAAATATATTATATGTAAACACATTTTTAAGTTACACACAGTTAAATGATCAAACAGTTCTATTTCTAACAATTCAATATTGCATAAGTTCAAGTATTGATATGTATAACTAACAATTCAGTTAAAGATCAGTCATTTATTTAAACACAGTTAAATGATCAAACAGTTCTATTTCTAACAATTCGATTTGGCATAAGTCGTTTGTTTGCACTCAGTTTAAATGTCAAATAGCTCTATTTGACTCATAGATCAGGTACTACTACTCCTGGTCAGAGTGGACCTGGGAGCAATGGCATTACCCAAAGCTCAAGCATTACTGGAGCCTCCCCATCAGATTGTTTAATGTGATATCCAGGACATTCGTATCGTGGGCAGGGGTCTTACGCCTCTGTAGAGTCACAGTTGATGTATTCTACAACTGGGCTGGCGCACATCTGGTTTCAATTCAGCGTTTTTCTCTTTCTAGCTAAGTCCTATGACTGGATTATTTAGACCTTGGCAGAATCCTAAGTCTAAATAACGCAGTCTGTCCTACTATTTATCCATCGATGGATAGATGGGGAGAAGTGAGGAAGTGATGGATTCATGCATTTTCCAAAAAGACTAGTGTGAAGTGAAACGCCAGCATTCTCGTTCGGGATTTGAACTCGGGTTGCTTATTCCATTTCCAATGACGGTAACTGTTGCGCTACGAGCGATTCCCTATCGAAAGTTGTATAAAACATCTCATATTAATGAAAAAAAAAAATGGAAAAATATTTGATCGTATATAGAGAGGGTTTCATTATTGGAGACCAAAGATAAACGTATATCTAAACTATAATGCGAAAGTTTGTGTGTCATTTCGTCTGAGAATAAGGACCAAGCAGTGAGTTTCTGGGCCTGTATTTTTTTTTATTGGATATTGACTTGATCTTAAGTCCCAGCAAAGATCCACCTAGTCGACTGTATCCTCTGCAGAGAGGTAAGATACCCACAAAAGGTGAGGGGGTATCCTCGTGGTGTAATGGTTAAAGCGATGGACTGCGGAATCGTAGTACGCGAGTTCGTACTCCAGCCGCGCTATTACGTTTACTTTCGGGCAAATACCCTTGGGAAAGGTATGAACCCCCTTATCCTCCCAGCTATGGGTTAAATAGCACCACTACTGTTCTTCTAGGAGAATGGCTTTGGTATTAAATAACCTACAAAGAGTTGATATGCCATTAAACAAAGAAACCAAACCAAACCAAAACCCCAAAGGTGAAGAGGGTCCTTAGTATGACACTAAACTGCATCTAGTGGTGAGGCTTAAATTCTATTCTTATTACAAATATTTTATTGTTATATCGCATAAAGTATTCCTACAATATACAAATAATTTTTAAACAGACCTATTTGATCCATAGATGAGACCCTAACAGGTACTACAACTCTGGGTTAGAGTGGATCTGGGAGTAATGTGAGTGAATGTGTACTCCACATTCCCCAAATCTCCAGAACTGGAGTCTTGCCAACATATACTGTTAAGTGTTATACCCAGGACATTCAAATTTGTGGAGAGGGGTCTTACCACTCTGCAGGGGGATACAGTCAGCCTATTGTAAGCCTCGCCGACAGGGCGTCTGCGTCTCCACAGTCATGCTAAACTAGATATCAAAAATATTTCATGAAGACATTTTGTTTCTTATCTTTTACCAGGCCAGCAGCGAATCGTACAACTAGAATACTTATGCATGAAAATTACCCCTCTTCTTTATATTACCATCATTTACTCCTTTAGAATTTTTCATATCAGCGTTAGCTGAAGGTCTTTCACTAGAGTTTGAGTGACAGCAAGTCTTCTCAAGTCTGGCCGTCCTCAATAATGCTGTAGTTTCGGATGGTCTCCACTCGTCCTCCAACTTCCAACTCCGCCATCCCTTTAATAGTCCTTTAGCTAACGTACTGTATGCACCAATCACGATTGGTATAATCGTCACCTTCATGTTCTATAGTTTTTTTTTCAAATCCCTAGCAAGGTCAAGGTACTTATCCTTCTTTTCACTTTCTTTCAGTTTTCTTCTGTGGTCAGCCGGTACAGCAAAGTCTACAATTTTGGAAGTTCTCTTTTTTGTTGTTGATTAAAATAAGGTTTGGTTCTCTGGGCGAGATTAGGTGATCCATTTGTACCTCAAAGTCCCATAGGAGTTTGTGTGTCATTCTCCAGGACAGATGCTGGGTTGTGCATATACCATTTGTCAAATTTAATTTTTTGCACATCTTCCAGTGAATCACCTTGCCCACCCAGTCGTGTCTAGTCTTATACTCCTTCTGCGCTAATTTGCTGCATTCGTTTATTATTTCCTCATTAGAGTTTTTCATATCAGCATTAGCTGATGGTCTTTCGCTGGAGCTTGAGTGACAGCAAGTCTCCTTAAGTCTCCAAGACTCTTCTAAGTATTCTGGCCGTTCTCAATAATACAGTCGTTTGGATGGTCTCCACTCGTCCGACAACTTACAAGTCCTCTAGTCCCTTAAATAATCCTTTAGTTACTGAACCAAAAGCACCAACCACAATTGCTATAATTGTCACCTTCATGTTTCATAGTTTTTTCAATTCTCTAGCAAGGTTGAGGTACTTATCTTTCTTTTCACTTTCTTTCAGTTTCATTCCGTGGTCAGCCGGGACAGCAAATTCGACAATTTTGCATATTCTCTTTTTTTGTTTATTTGTTTTTACGGTCTGGTCTTCTGGCCGAGATTTGGTGATCCGTGTGTATGTCAGAGTCCCATAGGAGTTTATGTATGTCATTTTCTAGGACAGGTGCTGGGTTGTGCTTATACCGTTTATTATTATTATTATTATTGTTATTATTATTATTATTTACTGTACGACAATTCCAGGGGGTCACCGTCGACAATTACGTTTGTCGCTACTGTCGGTCGAGTCAGACCCAAAATAGTTTACAGAGCCACCACCCTGCACTAAGATAGGTAGGGTCAAGAGCACACCCTGACGTCGGCGGCAATATGCCGAGTGAACTAGGTTATTTTTGGATAACATACCATAAAATACGACCTTGTACGGCATGCCAGGTCGAGTGGGTACACGTATTCACCCACACTAAAAATAAAGTCGACGTGTCACATATAGACCTCGCTGGTTGGTACATAAATACTGCCAAAAATGATAAAATAAAAAGAATGTACACCCGAAGAGGGTCGTAGAATGGATCGGTAAAACATTGAGATAAAAACAAAGAACAAGTCACGAACCTGAATAACCCTTGGTATTCTAAAAAACCCTCTAGAAGTATAAAAGGTGTTTTACGCATGGATTAGATGTATGAAGAAGGCCGCAGAATGTTAGTTTTGCACAACTGTAGACACATTTTGACTATAATAGTAACATTCTCTCCGTTGGTAACACTTGTTTTAATGACTGACCGCCGATAGTAATGGTTTTCAAAGCACAATATATACAGTGTCCTGGGTATGACAGTAAACTCAACCTGATGGTGAGGCTCCAGTTCAGGAAACCCAGGAGGAATGTGAAATAATCCTTCATTGCTATTACTCCCAGGTCCACTCTGACCCGGAGTATTAGTACCAACAGTAAAAATGACCTTGACTGAAATCATACTTTCAAAATTTTTAAATGCCCAGAATCTTTGTGCTATTAAAAAAGCCAACAATGAAATGTTTAGTTTGGTTGGTTTTACTGCATGTCAACCCTTGTTGGGTTATTTCATGCCAAAGTCAGTTGGTTTTTTGTTTTTGGCAACTAATCATATAGTTTCATGATAATCATTTGTAAACTAGCCAATAACACGTTATAATTAAAATAATTTGCATACAGTTATATGGTTGCAAGAATTTCTATTTAATGTTAATAATTTTCAAATAGATCTATTTGACCAAGAGATGGGACCTTAACAGGTACTACTACTTCAAGTCAGGGTGGATGTAGGAGAAATTGCAACAAAGAGGTGCACCTCACTCAAGTACTGGAACATCACCACTGGATACATTTTTGTGACATACCGTGGATACCTCATTTTTTGGAGTGGGGAGAGGTTCCAACACCACTCCAAGGTATGCAATCAGCGTAAGAAAGAGGAATTAATACTTGATGATAATGTGTAGTGTTTATAATTAATTAGTGAAACAAATTCTAACTTAGAGCTTTGCATTTTGCAGCTCAATCAAAAATATTAACCAGAGCTCTATGTTGTTTGAGATTTTCCCTGTTAGGATCCCATCTACGGGTCAAATAGATCTTGGGAGAGATTATTGCTATTTGATAGAATCGTTTGCCCCCCCCCCCACAAAAAAAGAAAAAACGACCTCCCCCGAAAAAAACAAAAAACAAAACAAAACAAACCTTTCAAGAAACAACTGATCAAGAAATGTAAATATGAACCTAAAATGAACGCACTTTACCAACCAATAGGGATGAAATAAACCATGACGGTTCGATATGTCATTAAAACCAATCAGTCAATCATATACAAGATGTGTAAAAAAGTATCGAGAATGAAGTGGTATTAACCAAGACAAAAACGAACAATTTATAACACAGTTTTTTTCCCCTTAAATACTCCCCTTGACATTCGACCTACTTCTAGCAAGTTTTTCATTGTTCGAACCACCTCTGAAAATTCACTTTTAATTAATGTTAATCTGCGCAGCCATATTTCTTTTAACGTATATTATATAACGATAATAAGTTTCAGTTTAAGAAAGAAGTCTCTGGTGATTATGGAAGGTGCTGTACTTGTACAATCTTATGTTTCACCAAAAACTACTTATCAAAAATTGCTGTTTCGTAAAAACCATTGTTAGCGAGTTCAGTTTTTACTGGGTGCTCCATACTGTTGGCCTTGTACCAAACAAGAATA
Organism: Sepioteuthis lessoniana; assembly: GCA_963585895.1. Taxonomy (NCBI): domain Eukaryota; kingdom Metazoa; phylum Mollusca; class Cephalopoda; order Myopsida; family Loliginidae; genus Sepioteuthis; species Sepioteuthis lessoniana. Next base: position 25,204 of record CAUZXS010000340.1, read on the forward strand.
AGCTTTGTAAATGATAACTATTTATCAAACGTGTTGACAATGTTGATTAAAATGTATCGAGAATAGTCCTTAGATTGTCTAGTCTACTACGTAGATGTCTACACATCACCACTTTAATAAAAATGGCTGAGAAATTTTTATCAAAATAGAAAAACCTTACCAAGAAAGGCTAGTCAGAAAAATAAACTGTGTTGACTTCTTTCAGGATCAAGTAACCCTATTTACCAACCCCTCCGTGGTGTAAGGGTTATCGTCGTAGGAAATGGACACGGCGACACGAGTTCAAATCCTGGATGAGGCTGATTGCATTTCACATAGCACTAATACCCTTTGGAAAGGTATGAATCCAATTATTCTCCCTCCAGCTATGGGTAAATAGTTGGGCAGACTGGGTTCTTCAGCCTTGGTGAGGCAACAAGTCTAGGAGAAGGAAAACTCTGAATTCAAACCTGTTAAACTCCGCTTAAAAATTGACCTTGTGTCATATCCTGCTCAAGCGGAGGGGTTGGTAAATATGATTAGCTGATGGTTTTCTACTGGAGTCTGAGTGATAGAAGTCTACTCAAGTCTCCAGTATTCTAGCCGATCTTAATAATGCCGTAGTTTGGATGGTCTCCACTTGTCCTTTTATTTCTAATTTTTCCAGTCTCTTTACCAATCCTTCGGGGATTGTTCCGAGCGCACCAATTACAATTGGTATCACTGTCACCTTCATGTCCAATTGCGCTTTAGTTCTTTAGCAAGGTCTAGGTACTTATCTCTCTTTTCGCTTTCTTTTAATTTTACTCTGTGGTCTGCCGGGACGGCAGTGTTTACTATCCGGCAGGTTCTCATTTTTTTTTGATAATCACTAGATCTGGTTGTCTGGCCGAGATTAGGTGATCTGTCTGTATCTCAAAATCTCAGAGAATTATTATTATTATTATTATTATTATTATAGCCGATTTCAATAATGTTATAGTCTGGATGGTCTCAATCTTTCCACAGATCTCTAGCTCTATAAACCTTTAGTTCAGATTGTTCGAGATTTTTCTAAAAGTTTATTAAAAAGATTTATTTCATTGTCATCTTCATGTTTCATAGTTTTTTTAGTTCTCGAGCAAGGTCAAGGTACTTTTCGTTTTTCTTTAATTTTATTTTTTGATAAGTTGGAACAGCAAATTCAACAGATTGACAAGTTCTTTTCTTTTTGTAAACTAAAACTAAATCTGGTCTTCTTAGCTGGTTTGTATGATTCGTTTTCCTTTTATGATCCCAGAGAATTTTGTATATCTCATTTTCCGGGACATATACGTTTCAGTTTTAGTAAACCTTCATCAGGATTTTGAGATGGTGAAACAAGTGTTGATAGAACAACGATTGATGTTATTCATAATATACAATAACAGGAGAAAAGAAAAATATATATGCAAAGAAAGACCAAAGCGTTTTAACGTTGACTTTCCTTCATAAAAAAAAAAAATCATCACTTTGTTTTTCTATTTTCTCCATACTATCGGATTCACTTCTAATATTTACTTCCATTTTTATCAGTAAAGTAAATTAAGGTTGGTGATCTTAGTCGAGGGTGACCCGAAGGCTCACTTTTCAAAAGCTACAACACCTCCATTTTCTGAATTGCTCCATTTTACCCTTGATCCTTACCTTATAGTGCTGAGTTCTAAACAAGGCGGCATCAGGTACCATTTTTTGAGTCTTTCGTATAATTCAACCAGGGATTGAACTCTGGTGTCCCGGCGAATACTCTACTCATTTGACCATTGGCCCAATGAGTAAAGTAACTCTCGACTAAAGTTTCCGACTTTACTTTTTCCATATCTATCTATCTATCTATCTATCTTCGTAAAAATGATTTTGCTGAATTTAACGACACCAAAAATTGATTTTAACAAATGAAAATTTCCGGATGAATCGGAATATGAATCTATGACAACGAGATAACAATTATTTTCAACGGGTATTCCATAATCAGTGTGTGTTCTACTTTTGGAGAGGTCTTACCCCTCTGGAGAGGATGCAGCCGCGAATATTTTTGGCCTCACCGACAGTGTGGATAAATCTGTATGTATGACCGTGTGTTTATTTGGGTGGGTGCGTGTGGGTGTGCGTGTGCGTGCGTGCGAATAAAAAAATTACTCTAAGAAAGAAAAAACGAAGTTGTTGAAATGAACAATTTGTTTGTATAACATGTTTCACCTATGCAGCTTCATCAGAAACAATCTAAAGAAAATTTTGCAGTAGAGTATCGGCCACAAATAAGTACACCCTTGCTAATACTTGTTAACAAAAAGTTAATTTTCTTTTAAACCCAAAATATCAAGATTTTATCATTTCCAGAGTTCAAATTTATTCATTTTTATAATTTTCAGCACCCTAACTTAGTAATGCAAAATGTTTAGTTTGAAAATACACTTCCTGTGTAGAATTTTTGTGTAGGGTCAAATTTATTCTTTTAGACAGCTACATAGTCCTATTTTTTATTACACAGCTTCAATCAATCTATCTATCTATCTAGCTAGCTAGCTGGGGAGTTTCCGTGGCATAATAGGTAAGGTTTGGTTTGATTTCTTTGTTTAATGGCAAATCAACCTTTGTAGGTTATTTAATGCCAAAGCTATTCTCCTAGAAGAACAGTAGTGGTGCTATTCAATCCATAGCTGGGAGGATAAAGGGGTTCATACCTTTCCCGAGGGTATTTGCCCGAAGTGAACGTAATAGCATAATAGGTAAAGTATTTGACTTCGGCCTCGAAGTAAGCAAGTTCGAAATCTAGTCTCGCTATTACGTTCGCTTTTAAACTGATACCTCTGTGAAAGGGATGAGTCCCCTTACTCACAAGCTATGGGCTAAATAGTATCATTGCTGTTTTTCCACAGAGATAGCTTTGGCATTAAATATTCCTCGAAAGTTGATATGCCATTAAACAAAAAAACCGGAACCTATATCTATCTATCGCAGTCTGTTCATTTTTATCTACCTAGATTTTTGTGTATCTTTCTTTCTTTCTTTCTTTCTTTCTTTCTTTCTTTCTTTCTTTTTGCACTGGTTACAATGAGCAGGTAACTTTCTCACTAAGTGCGCGGGAATAGAGAGATTGTCAGCGCTGCTTTCTTTGAAAAATTAGCTTTTGATGTGATATCTTTTTTCGAAACTTGACCCAGGTAAAATACACGATTTCGAATACCGATTTTATAGGTAGGTCGTCCCTCTCCACTAAATAACCACATTCCCCGCACCTCCCTACCACTTGGCCTTGGGTTGTACCATATCAAGCTTAATAAATACCTAGGGCTTGCGTTGGAGGAAAAAAAAAACGCCTACCGTTTTAGCCCCCTATGAAGTCCTTCATGAAGCTTGAAGTCTTTTGATTCTTATTTACTACAATTGAAGCCAAGTCTGCTAAAAGGCTGTATCGGTAGAGCTCCTAAATGGAAATTAGACTCCTGGTCCACCGCCCAAGTAGGAGTGCTCGCAAATTGTTAGACAGATGCGGCCTCTGTTGGCTGGAACGGTTAGAAAAAAAAAGGCCTCGACACGACAGACGAGTTGATAAGACAAATCATTCCTGTCAGGTGTATACCGACATTTTGATCAAAAGGAAAACTTTTTTCTTTCGCATTCAGGACAACTCAGTGCATTATGAACTTATATATATATATATATATATATGTATATGTGTGTGTGTGTGTGTGTGTGTGTATAATACACACGCAAGCAAACACACACACACACACACATATATATACATATATTTGAAACGACCATCAATAAGGTAATTACTTGTGGGCTAGATATCATTGTCGCAAATAATGATCACTTGAGAAGACACACCTGTTGAGACTTTTACTCTTTCAAAAAAATGTTTTTTGTTGGTAAAAAAGGTATTAAGTTATTGAATTATCACTAATAATATATCACTAACTAATTTGACCCCCACCAAAAAAAACCCTCAAGCAAATAAAATAACTCTTCAAATAAGTACAGTAAAGAAAACGGAGATACGTATCTCTGTTTCACTGTATATATTGGTTTGGTTCGGTTTCTTTGTTTAATGGCATACCAACCTTCATGGGTTATTGGATGCCAAAGCCATTTTTGCGGAAGAACAGAAGTGATTCTTTTTAACCAATAGCTGAGGAGGATTAGAGAGTTCATGGCTTTCTCAAATGTATTAGTGTGAAAGTGAACGTAATAGCGCAACTGGAGATCGAACTTGCTCTCTACGATGTCACAGTTCAGCAGGTTAGCATATTACTTATCGGATATATTTCTTCAGTCTTTCTCTCTAAGAAGATGTGGACTTAGGGTCGATTATTGATATATACTTTTTAGGACTAAGAAAAGAAAGGAAATGACTGAAACTTTCTCTTGCTAAGGATGATAAATATATTTATTACATTTAAAGTATTTCATTTGTAAGATATTCGTTTGCACACGGTTAAATGATTTCAAGTATTGCAACCTCACACTGATAGTTCTATCTGCACACAAATAGTTTCAAGCATTGCTATTTAGCATTAGTAATTCTATTCCCCAAGTATTCCTATCTAATTTAATATAAATCATTTGTTTGCACACAGTTAAAAGGCTTCAAGTGTTGCTATGTAATACTAATAACTCAATTTAACATCATCTGTTTGCACACAGTTAAAAGGCTTCAAGTGTTGCTATGTAATACTAATAACTCAATTTAACATCATTTGTTTGCACACAGTTAAAAGGCTTCAAGTGTTGCTATGTAATACTAATAACTCAATTTAACATCATTTGTTTGCACACAGTTAAATGGATTCAAGTATAGTAAATGATTGAAGATTTCTGTTTGACCAATCGATGGGACCCTAACATGTACTACCACTCTGGTTTAGAGTGGACTTGGAAGTAATGTCAATGAAATGGGTACCCTACATTCCCTAAAGTTTTAGGTTAGGAGCCTCACCATCAAATGCAGTTTAGCGTCATACCCTGGACACAAGATACCCTGTCTAGATAAGTACTTTATATATCTGTGAGTAAGAGTGTGTAAACATGTATGTGTGTGTGTGTGCATGTGTGTGTGTGTGTGTGTGTGTGTGAGAGAGAGAGAGAGAGAGAGAGAGAGAGAGAGAGAGAGAGAGAGAGAGAGAGAGAGCGTGTGTAATTACATGCATATGAGTTCAGTATGTTTGAACCCTAACGATAAAAAATCAGTTATTTTAAACAATAAATATTTATTTGTGAACATAATCTCTTTCCTTGTTATTGCACCTAATGCTTCTCCATTAATCACATAGAATATGTTACAGGGAGGCGCCTCTGGTGGTGTAATGGTTAGCAAGCTCGACTAGCAAACCTACACGAGTGAGTTTGATTCTCATTGGGTGCCCCATTTATGCGGCCTTGTGCTACATCTAAGCAAAAAGCTTAGTAAATTGAATATGTTACAGGGAAAATTTCTGATCAAACTTTGATTAGGTCTGGTTTCTTTGTTTAATGGCATATCAACCTTTGTAGGTAATTTAATGCCAATGCTATTCTCCTAGAAGAACAGTTGTGGTACTATTTAACCTATAGCTGGGAGGATAAGGGGGTTCATACCTTTCCTAAGGGTATTTGCCTGAAAGTGAACATAATAGAGCGACTGGAGTACGAACTCGCGTACTACGATTTCGCAGTCCATCGCTTTAACCATTACACCTCGAGGACAAACTTTGATTAATATCTATGTTAAGAAAACATAAAAAGTATTAAGCTATCGAATTATTGCTTATTATGCATTTCTGATTTGCTTAAAAAACAAAAAATAACACTCCTTTAAAACAAGCTTACCAAAGTGGACTGAAATGACTCTTTCTCTTTCATTCACACACTATCTGTCCGTTTGTCTGTCTTTGTCTCTCTCTTTCTCTTTCTGCATATCTGTCTCTTTTTTCACACACACACACATACACACACACACACGTCGATAGGCTATCGATCATATGGAAATCAGACCTGACCGATAAAATGAAACGCAGTTTCTTCCAGGCAGCAGTCGTGTCGATACTGATGTATGGGTGCACTACTTGGACGCTAACAAAACGGCCGGAGAAGAAGCTAGACGGCAATTACACAAAAATGTTGCGAGCAATATTGAACAAGTCCTGGCGGCAACACCCCACAAGGAACCAACTATACGGCCACCTGTCTCCCATCACGAAAACTATCAAAGTTAGACGAACCAGACATGCAGGACACTGTCAGAGAAGCAAGGACGAGCTCATAAGTGATGTACTCCTATGGACCCCCAAATATGGTCGAGCAAAAGCAGGACGACCAGCTCGAACATACATACAGCATCTCTGTGAGGATACGGGATGTAGCCCTGAAGACCTGCCAGAGGCGATGACCGATAGGGAGAAGTGGCGAGAGAGGGTCAGGGATATCCGTGCTAGCGGCACGACATGATGATGATGATGATGATATATATATATATGAGAATTCATAGACACAGTGCAAAAATAAAATAGAACAAAAGAAAAAAACAAAGCAAAAAACAAAACAAAACCAAACAAGAAATGTGCTGCCCGGAAAGCCTTCGTTAAATTATAACTGATTGATTGATTAATTGATTGATTTCAACGGCATGTCAGCTCGTCGTGGGTTATTTTAAGCCAAGAAGCTTGGGAATCGCGTTCATTATACGTTTATATTCATATTTTTTGTGTTGTTGTTTCTTAAGAGTTTTTGAGTACATTATATGATATAAAGTATTCCTATCAAATACAAATAATTTGCACACAGTTATATACATTCAAGTGGTTGTTTCTATTTTATGATAATCATTTGTTTGCTCGCAGTTATATGGTTTCAAGTAACTAATGGTGATCCTTAGTAAAGAATAATTTTGCATATATTCTTAGATATTTTAGTTTAAACAAATTAAGAAGAAAGCCAAAAATGAAAGAAAGAAAGAAAGAAAGAAAGAAAGAAAGAAAGAAAGAATGGTTTACTTGTGTTTTATAGCATATCAACCCTTGTGAATAATTTAATGCTAAATCATATATATATATATATATATATATATATATGATGATTTTTAAGCGAATAGTTCGTAGGTAACGTTTAAACAACCCAGAGCTCATCTGTCTGCACACATTATATATTTTCAGTTATAGTTATCCAACGGTTAAATGGTTTGAAGTATTGATATCTAACACATATAACTTAAATCAACCTTAATCTTTTGTTAGCACATAGTTAATAGTTTCAGGTATCGTAAATGATCAAATATTTCTATTTGACCCACAGATGGGGCCCTGACAGATACTACTACTCCGGTTCAGAGTGAACCTAGAAGCAATGGCAATGAAAGGGTACACCATATTCCCCAAAGGTCCATGACTGGAGCCTCACTATCAGTGGTTTAGTGTCTTATCCAGGACACTTGTTGTAGGTGGGTTGGTGGGTGTGGTTACGTGCCCGGACCCACATTTGGGTTCGTGAAACCGCTTGCCTCATCAGGCTCACATTGCACTAAGTGAGCCGATGAGCAGCACAGACAAGCAGGGTTCGAGTCTCGGCTCGTTCCCGACCTTCCCCTCCCCTTAATCCCCACTTTAATCGGCCTTCGGGCTTTTGACCTTGTGTCAAGTCGTGTCTGGTGGGAGGCAGCGACAAATATAGGGTTGGTGGGTGTGGTCTTACCCGTCTGCTGAGATGCTCTCGGTGTCTCCTACAGTTACCGCCGATTGGGCTAAAAGTAGGCAATGAATCAGGTACTATTCGTAAGATGATCACGAGTAGTACTTGTTTTTATTTGATGTAATAGTATTCATTTTTCAATAGTATCTTGCTTTTATATTAATTCTTATTGCATTTTTTATCACAACAATTTACGCCTCCGGTCTTCAGTTATCCGTAAAAAAAGCAGGGATAAAAACAACATTTTCAGAGAGAGAGAGAGAGAGAGAGAGAGAGAGAGAGAGAGAGAGAGAGAGATGCAAGAACTATTTCGGACGATAGTTGGTTAATTCTAGCCATTTAAGATCATTCCCTATTCTTATTTACTGAGCCCCATGTTAGTTTTATTTTCGTATGCTAGCAGTATTATTAGTAGTAATATTAGCACGATTTGTATTGTTTGATTAGATAAAGGATAGAAATAAATAAATGATTAAAATTGAAAAAAATAACACACACACACACACACACCAGAGAATATAAAGAAAAGCATGGAAAAATATCAAAGGTTAAGTGGTTTATTTTAAAAAGAGCGTTGTTTGTTATAAAGACTCAATAAATTGTTGATTAGCCTTGTAAAAAAAATACAATAAAATGTTTTTCGGTTGTACCCGTGGTGTAATGGTTATCGTCGTAGGAAATGCCCACGGCGAAATGAGTTCGAATCCTAGACGAGGTTGATTGGATTTCACATAACACTAATACCCTTAAGAAAGGTATGAATACAATTATTCTCCCTCCAGCTATGAGTAAATAGTAGGATAGACTAGGTTCTTCAGCCTTGGTTAGGCAACCAGTCTTGGAGAAGGAAAGCTGAATTCAAACCTATTTAACACCGCTTAAAAAATTGACCTTGTGTTACACCCTGCTTGTGCGGAGGGGCTGGTTAATACAATATATTTTAGGATTCGAATAATTTGCTAAATAAAATATGGTATTGGTAGCAAAATGAAATTAGATATTTACTTTCTAATTTGACCCAGAGTTCTTAGTCTGATGATCGCATAGGCGAAAACCTGACATTCACTAAGCGCCTATATTACACTAACTTAGATCTATTGATCTATCTATCCACAACGAAGCGTGTCAGAGATCCTGAACTCAATTTATATATCCTGCCTAGTCGACTGGAGCTGCAGAATACACCGACTGCTGCTCTGCAAAGAGGTAAGACCCTCCCGCCAACGAGTATTCCGGATATGACACCAAACAATCTGATGGTGAGATTCCAGGAATGCAGAGTGCTCCTTCATTGCCATCGCTCCCAGGTCCACTCTGGCATGAACTAAACTGTATAATTATGCTAAACCGAATTGTTTGAAGTAGAACTGTTTTTAACATTGAAACCGTGTACTTATGCTAAACAGAACTGTTTGAAATAGAACTGTTCTTATATATAAAAATCGATTTGGCATTAATAACCTACAATGGTTGATATGCCATGAAACCAAACCAAATCAATTTGCATATCCTTATGACTCAAACTTTGTGATAACATTAACAAATATCATTGGATATATTATAAATAAATTTAGAAGAAAGCCAAAATGGAAAGAAAGAAAAGAAGAAAGAAAGAAAGAAAAAGAAGTAGGCGATGAATCAACTAGTTTGACCTGATATAAATGAAACATACTATTCGTAAGATGATCACGAGTCGTACTTGTTTTTATTTGATGAAATAGTATTCATTTTTCAATTGTATCTTGATTCCATATTAATTCTAATTGCTTTTTTATCACGACTATTTACGCCTCTAGTTTTCAGCTATCCGTAACCCCCCCCAACCCCCGCCAACAAAAACCATAAAAAAACATGATTCAGAAACAAAGTGCTCTTAATAAGACCTGAACTTTCATCTTTTTGTTCTGGGATGTCTAGTTAATCATATGAGCTGTTTTCAAAATTGAACAACAAAAACTTTTCGGCTGGTAGATGATCAAGTTTAGCCATTTAAAATTATTCCCTATATATATATATATTGGTTTATCGAGTGCCATATATTTTTTCTTTTTCTTTTTACGTACGCTAGCAGTATTATTATTAGTTGTAGTATCATCAGGATTTTTGTCTTTTTTATTAAGTGAAGGATTGTCAATCATGATATGTTTTAACTTGTATTTTCTTTTTTCTTTTAGTTATTTTCACAACATCAGTTTATGGCAACCAATAAACAGCGGGAATCTGAAATATATTTATTTAAGAAACATTCACCAGTTTCACAGACCCATTGCATTTTTGTCTATCTCCATTTATTCTTTTTTTTTTTTTTACTATTCTTCATTTTATAAGATAAAATTTATAAATACATTAATTTATAAATAAATGAAAAAAAAAAAAAACAACAACAAAAAACAAAAAACAAAAAACGAATAAATAAATAAACACAAAACACAAAATAATATTGTACTGCTGTATGGATGCACTACATAGACGCTAACTAAACGTATGGAGAAAAAGCGTGACGGCAACTACAAAAGAATGCTGCGAGCAATATTGAACAAGTCATGGAGGCAGCACCCCACAAGGCAGCAACTGTATGGCTACTTACCACTCATCATGAAAACTATCAAAGTTAGACAAACCAGACATGTGGGACACTGCTGGAGAAGTAGGGACGAACTCATAAGTGATGTACTCCAGTGGACCCTTTCACATGGACGAGCAAAGACAGGACGACCAGCTAGAACCTACATACAGCAGCTCGATGCCGATACAGGATGTAGTCCTGAAGACCAGCCGGAAGCAATGGACGATAGAAAAGGGTGGTGTGAAAGGGTCAGGGATATCTGTGTTGAAGGCGCGACACGAGGATGATGACATTTTACTGATATCAGCCTACTTTAATTTGGTTGTCTTCGAGAGTATTCATTTATATTATTATTCGATGAGATATTGTAAATACGCACTATCAGTATTAAGCTTTCCACACACACAGACACGTACATATATTTATGAATAAAAGTAGCATAAAAAAGAAAAATATTCTTTCTAGCCGTCTTTTTAACCAATGAAATGTAGTTTTGGTTTTACCCTTCTTTAGTCAGAGTCATCCGGATAATCCGCTTTTGGTGAAACCTTGGTAGATTCTTTCTGACTCTGTAGGCATTCATATTTTGCTCTACTGAGTCTATTGAGCACTCTAACGTCTTAGCTTAAGAAATTCTGTCGGTGCTTTTTTCTTTTGACTCAGCATACGCTCTAGGTTGATTATTTTCATGTAATACGTATGTTTTTCGTTTTTTCTTCTTTTCTTATGGAATTTTTCCCCCGGATATCAGTTTGTGTTATATTTTCATTTGCAAATATCATCTGGGTTTTTCACACCATCAACATTATAAAATAGTCATAAAAATTAATAATAATAATGATATATATATATATATATATATATATATATATATATATATATATATATATATATCCTATTTACCAACCCCTCCGCTCCTGCAGGATATGACATTAGGTAAATTTTTAAGCGGAGTTTAACAGGTTTGAATTCAGAGTTTTCCTTCTCCTAGACTAGTTGCCTCACCAAGGCTAAAGAACCCAGTCTGTCTTACTATTTACCCATAGCTGGAGGGAGAATAATTGGATTCAAACCTATATATATACATATATATATATATTGTCATCCACAGACAGACTGTTTCGTTGTATCACAACTCTTCAGTGTGGCTCGACACGTAGGACGCTTGAAGCTGGGATCGAAACCCGCCCAACTTACGTTTCAAAGTGAAAACAGCTCCTTCAGATAACTATCACATAATGGAGAGAAAAATATTTATATTCTTCAATGGACACTTACTCGTTTAATAAAAAAGAAAAGAAAAAAAAAAGGGAACAAAAATACATGGGCAAGAATTTTGTGTCAAAAACCCATGTAATGTCATTTTCTGGTGTCAGGTATCATTATGTATATTACATAAGACCTTATGTATATTACATAAGGATACATGACACGAGACAATGACATTACATCCGTTTTTGACACAAACCTCATGCCCATGTATTTTTCTTTCCCCTTGTTTCCCTAGTTTTCTTTGCCAGCTGAACTAAAGATATAATAGCCAAATGGCGGTTTGTTGAGTTTTTTCAATTAAATGGAAATTTGCTCTGTAAGAAATTTATATATTCATTATCATACATTGAGTGAGCACTCCTGGAGATTTATAAGAATCCTCTCATATATTCTCAAATAGAATTATTCCTCACTCATTTCTTTGAGATTTTTGACCAAGTGGGTAGAGTGTTCGCCAATGGTCCGGGAGACCTGGGTTTAATCCCAGGTCGCATAATACCAAAGACTTTAAAAATGGTACTTGATACATCCTTGCTTAACACTCAGCATTATAAGGTGGCGCAATCTACGGAAAGGAGTAGCGCACTCTCCTAGACCTCGGTGTAGTAGCTATTGAAAAGGGAGCCTTCGGGTCGCTCTCGACTACGGTCGCCGACTTTACTTACTTACTTTATATATATATATATATATATGTGTGTGTGTGTGTGTGTGTGTTTGTGTGTGTGTGGTAAGCTTATACACACACATATATATGTGAGTGTGCTGTGTATACGTATGCGCAAGCGTGTGTGTGTGGGCACATATATATGTTTGTGTGCATGTATACGTATGTCCGAAGGTTGTTCAAAAAGTTCCAAGCTCCACACAGAAAGAAGACTGTTGCTGAAAGTTTTTGTTGTTGCCACACACTACCATTAGCATGGAACCTTGCACACAATTGAAGATTGCTATGAATTTTTTTATGTGCTAAAAGTTCCTTCCAGTTTATGAGATATTGCTTGGATTTAGAATATAAATACAGCAATTCTTATAAACATCTCATAAAAGGGATGAATGTGCCTATTGATTTAAGACTATTTCTGTCATTATCAAAGTGACTGTCAATGACAGTACAAGGGTCGTTGAAAAAGTTCTAAGCCTCCCTAAGAAAAAAGAGGATAACTAAATATATTTGTTGTGGCAACACATTATTGTTTCTTATAAGACTAGAAAAATCGGAATTAGTTCTTCAAATTTCATAAGAAGTGGTTGTGGTGCCATAACAACCATGTTCTTCTTTCTGGGTGAAGCTTAGAACTTTTGGAACGACTCTTACAATGTGCGATGGGTAAATTGTCGTCTAAATTATACAAAAATGAAAATAACACTGACATCTCATTTTATCTGATATATTTGCCAAAATCACATGAAAATATCTTGAAATACTACCGATTAAATTTATTCAAAGAAATCACCATTGACTTAAGCATGGCCTCCAGATGACTTCCGAAAAATTTTCCGATGGTCTCCTTGTTTAAATTGGTAAATGCTGGCCTTATTTTTGCCTTCAGTTCATCTTTGGTGTTGCGTAGAGTTTTGTTGGTCTCTCGCTCAACCGTATCGCATACATGATAATCAAGGGGTTTGCAATCTGGGGAGTTAGGCTGTTAGAAGTTTGGGGTGTAGTGATACTCCTGCTTGTGTAGTAAGTAGCAGAATCCAGGATAGTATTACCTCCTCCAGACACCTGATGTAGGCTTCCAAATTGAGTCTGACGCTATATATATATATATATATATCGTTAAGCGGATATATGTAAACAATAACAATTGTGATTCAAAACCGTTTAAATTTCCTTCGCTTGCGCTGGTTTCCTCGTGGTTGAGTGGTGGAATCTTGGATTGGCGTTTGAGTCAACCGGGTTTCGATCCCAGCTTCGGGAATCTAGCCTGTCTAGCCACACTGATGAGTTCTGATAGAACGAAACAGATCTGTTTGTGGATGACAATATATATATATGTATATATATTTGTTTGTTGTGAGCATATATATGTTTCTGGGTATATATATACGTTTTCTTGCATGCATATATATATATATATATGTGTGTGTGTGTGTGTGTGTGTGTGTGTGAATAGAGAGAGCCTATCCAAACTAAAGCATCGTTCAGATCGGCCAGAATACTGAGAAGAGTCCTGGAGACTTAAGGAGATTTGCTGTCACTCAGACTCCAATGAAAGAACATTAGCGTGAAAAAAAAAACTCTAAAGGAATAATAATGATAATAATGATGTTATCATCATCATCATATCGTGCTGGCAGCACGGATATCCCTGACCCTCTCTCGCCACTCCTCCCTATCGTTCATCGCCCTAGGTAGGTCTTCAGGACAACAACCTGTATCCTCACATAGCTGCTGAATGTACGTTCGTGCTGGTCGTCCTGCTTTTGCGCGGCCGTGTGTGGGGATCCATAAGAGTACATCTCTTATGAGTTCATCTCTGCTTCTCCAGCAATGTCCTGCATGTCTGGTTCGCCTAACTTGAATAGATTTCGTGATAGGGGGCAGGTGTCCGTACAGTTGGTGTCTTGTGGGGTGTTGCTGCCAGGACTTGTTCAGGATTGCACGCAGCATTCTTGTGTAATTGCCATCTAGTTTCTTCTCCAGCCGTTTTGTTAGCGTCTATGTAGTGCATCCATATAGCAGTATCGATGTGACCGCTGCCTGGAAGAAACTGCGTTTCATTTTATCGGTTAGGTCTGATTTCCATATAGTCGATAGCCTATTGATAGCTGTCCATGCTTTCGTTAACCTCGTTTCGATGTCCTTTTCGGTTGATTCGACGCTGCTTCCTAGGTACGTGAATTTGTTTACTAGTTTAAGAGGGGTTCCTTCTAGAGTGGAGATGTCCCCTGTTTGGTTATAGCACATATATTCCGTTTTGTGTGCATTAACATGTAGGCCTATGCTTGCTGCTGCTCGTTCCAGGCTATGCAGAAGTGTTTCGGCTTGGTCAGGTGTATTTGCCAGTATCGCTATGTCATCGGCGTAGTCGGCGTGGACCAACATAACGACAATGACCGGAAAAGAATAATGGGAAGAAAAACAGCTCAATGGACGTTTAAAGCGACTAATAAGTAACATCTAACACGAGAAAACAAGGATGTGGCTAAAAAAGGGAAACCTTAAGAGAGAAACAGAATCTCTCCTAATAGCAGCACAAAACAACGCCATAAGAGCAAATCATATCAAAGCAAGAATAGATAAGACTCGGTAAAATAGCAAATGTAGGTTATGTTGGGATAGAGACGAAACCATCAATCACATAAACGAATGCAGCAAATTAGCACGGAAAAAGTAAAAGACTAGACACGACTGAATGGGCAAGGTTATCCACTGGGAATTGCGCAAGAAATTTAGATTTGACCATATGAACAAATGGTATATGTACAGTCCAGTATCTGTCCTGGAGAATGAAACACACAGACTCCTCTGGGATTTTGAGATACAAACGGATCGCCTAATCTCAGCCAGACGACCAGACCTTATCATAATCAACAGAAAAACGAGAACTGGCAAAATTGTGGACTTTGCTGTCCCGGCTGACCGTTGACTAAAATTGAAAGAAAATGAAAAGAAGGACAAATACCTTGACCTTGCTAAGTAATTGAAAAAAACTGTGGAACATGAAAGTGACGTTTATACCAATTGTATTTGGTGCTCTTGGTATAGTAACCAAAGGATTATTAAAGAAACTGGAGGACTTGGAAATAAAAGGACGAATGGAGACCATTCAAACTACTACAGTATTGAGACCGGCTAGAATACTGAGGAGAATCCTGGAGGGTTGAGGAGACTTGCTGTCAGTCAAACTTCAGTGAAAGACCACTAGCTAACGCTGATGTGAAAAATTCTCAAGGAGTAAATAATTATAATAACAATGTTAATAATAATAATAATAATTATTATTCTATTCTTTATAATTTTTTTTTACATCAGTAGTAATTAATGGTTTTATCTGGAATCCGAGAAATAGCAAGTTTCTTCAAAACCCCAGGCCTCTACTCAGTATTCTGAATGATCTTAGCTGTGATGTGATCTGGACAGTCTCAATTCTTTCTTCGGATTTCTAGTTCTCCCTGTCGATTTTCCAGTTTCTTGGGGATTATTTCAAGGGTTCCAACGACGTCTGGTATCACTGTCACCTTTGTGTTCGA
The DNA here is from genome assembly GCA_963585895.1 of Sepioteuthis lessoniana. NCBI lineage: Eukaryota > Metazoa > Mollusca > Cephalopoda > Myopsida > Loliginidae > Sepioteuthis > Sepioteuthis lessoniana. The sequence continues at coordinate 40,901 of CAUZXS010000340.1, forward strand.
TAAAGATTTTCTTAGCTCTCTAGCAAGGTTCAGGTATTTATCTAGTTTTTCGCTTTTCTTTATTTTAATTTTATGATCTGCTGAAATAGCCAAGTTTCCTAGATAACGCGTTCATTTCTTTTTGTTGGTTATAACTCCATTTGGTCTTCTGGAGAATTTGGCGACTCTTACAAACAGATTGGTTTGGACTTAAACCATCCGTTTATTAAACATTTCATTTCGAGTTTTTCACAACAGTTTCAACTCGTGGTTTTTCCTTGAAGTCTGTGCGACAGCAAGTTTCCTCAGGTCTCCAGGACTCTTCTCAGTATTGTACCTGTTCTTAAAAGTTCTGTGGTCTCTATTCTTCCACTCACCTTCAGTTCTCCCAGTCTCTTTTCTAGGTCCTTGAGAATCGTTCCAAAGTCTCCAACTACAACTGGTATCATTTTCACTTTCATATTCCACAGCTTTTTTCAGTTCTCTGGTAAGATCCAAGCACTTGTCAATCTTTTCGCTTTCTTTTATTTTTTCTCAATGGTCTGCTGGAACGACAAGACCCACAAGATGACAAGTTCTTTTCTTCTTGTTAATTAATTCTAGGTCTGCTTTTCTGGCTTGGATTGGGTGATCTGTTTGTATTTCATGTCTCATTTTCTAGGACAGATTCTGTTTTGTTCATAAACGATTTGTTTGCATTAATTTTCACTTTATGCGAGTTTTTCACACCAGTTTTAACAGTTGGTTTTTCTCTAAAGCCTTAGTGACAGCAAGTTTCCTCATGTCTCCAGGACTCTTTTAAGTATTCTCGTTGATTTTAACAGTGCTGTGGTCTGGATAGTCTCGATTCTTTCTCATGTCGTCAATTTTTCGAAGTCTCAGGCCATTGTGGCCCGTTCCAAGTCCTAGAGAATTTTATGGATCTTATTTTTGAGGACTGATTCTGGTATATGCATATACCATTTGTCTGCATTGTCATAAAAGATATCGTTTTTGTTCATATTTTATTCCTTTGATACATATTTTCCAAAGTACCGGGTCATTGGCCTAATGTGTAGAGTGTTCGCCAATGGTCTGGGAGACCGGTGTTCAATCCCAGCTCGAGTCATATCCATATTTACCAACCCCTCCGCTCGGGAAGGATATGACACAAGTTCAATTTTTTAAAGCGGGGTTTAACAGGTTTGAATTCAGAGTTTTCCTTCTCCTAGACTAGTTGCCTCGCCAAGGCTGAAGAACCTAGTCTGTCCTACTATTTACCCATAGCTGGAGGGAGAATAATTGGATTCATACCTTTCCCAAGGGTATTAGTGCTATGTGAAGTGCAATTAGCCTGGTCCAGGATTTGAACTCGTGTCGCCGTGTCCATTTCCTACGACGATAACCATTACACTACAGGCATATCAAAGACTCAAAAATGGTACTTGATACCGCCTTGCTTAACATTCAGCATTATAAGGTATGGATCAAAGGTAAAGTGGAGCAATCAAGGGAATGGAGTAGCGCCCTTCCTTACACCGCGGTGTAGTAGTTATTGAAAAAGGAGCCGTCAGGTCACCCTCGACTAAGTTCGCCAACTTTACTTTACTTACCTTTAGTTTAATAAGATATTCGAACCTAAGAATTTTGTTATTTGTGCAAACCGCGGTTGGTGATTCCGCGGATGGGGAGATCGTACTGTACTTAATTTTTGGTAAAAATCTCTAAAAAGTGCGCAAAAAAAAAGGGGAAAGAAGGAAGTAATGGATGAATGAATGTCGGAAGGAAGAAATAAATAAAAAGAAAAAAAAAGTAAGAAAGAATGAAGAAAGAAGAAGAAAAGAAGAAAGAAAGAAAGTAAGAAAGATGGGGGCGGTAGATTAACTAGTTTAGTCTGTTATTTATTAGCAAAACGGATGGCTATTACGCGACCGTTTGCTCCCAGTCACCTTACGGATCTCTGTCTCTGTCTCTCTCTTCTTGTTTCTCGCTCATCTTTTTTCCCGCCTTTTCCATCGGCTCCCCCTATTCCCAACCCCGACACCAAACCCCACATCAGCCCTTGTCCCATCTTGACGTACTGCGTACTTTTTCAAGACTTGACTAAAACAGTCTGTTTTTGCTATTGGAATATAATTCCTAATTTCTTTCACTTCCGAATTTCTTAGCTGATGTTGTCATTATTGTTCCTTTTTTTTGTTTGATGTAAAAAACAGAATTTCTCGAGGTTTTGTTTATCAATTTATAATAATCTCACGAGCACACACACACAGACACACACACACATGGATACATGTGTGTCACAGATACCCGTGTACACTCGCAGAGTAGTATACGTGCGCACTTGTATTACGCATACCAGTGTGCACACATAGGCAGACACATATACGTGGAGGCACACACAGACAAATAGACATAAGCACACACACACACACACACACACACACACACACACACACACACACACACACACAGTGGAATACACTGGCAAACTTTTCATCAAATCCACAAATTTAGGAAAAATCATCTATAATCGCCCTCCCACGCAACACATACGAATACTCTCGCTTTAACAATTTGACAAACAATCAGATACGAATATATAAACTAAATAAACACTCTGTCTGTCTGTCTCACACACACACATATACATTTCAACTCAACAAACAACCATATAGGCGTATGGTGAGTCCTCGTGGCGAAGTGGCTAACGTTCTGGACTGTGACATCGTAATAAGCAAGTTCGAATTCCAGTCACGCTACTATATTCACTATCAGACTGTTATCCTTGGGAAAGGTAGATTCCTCTTACATCCCGAGCTATGCGTTAAATAGTCCCACGACTGTTTTACAAAAATGGCTTTGGTATTAAATAACCCTCGAAGGTTGATATGTCATTAAAAAAACGAAACTAAGAACTAATGCCAAAGCCAGCTGTAATGGTACCTTTCTCAAAGGTATTAGTGTGAAAGTCAACAAAACAACGTGACTGGAGTTTGAACACACTTAAATAGTAAGACTACTGTTCTTCTACAAAGATGGCATTGGCATTAAATAACCCACGAAGGTTGATATGCCATTAAACAAAGAAACCAAACCAAACCAGGTGCATATATATAAACTCTCTCTCTCTCCCCTTTCTTTCTCATCTAGACAGATTTCAACACATCAACGAACCAGATATGTATATAAAAATTATACTGTTACATATGCAAACATTTTGACAATCGAACAAACAAGATAGGTATATATATTCGTTCTCCGGTCCCTCAATAATGTCGCATATATATATATATATATATATATATACTTTATCCCTCACACACAACTGACAAATAACCAGATACACGTATATATATATATAAATGCGTTATAATTTCCTATCTGACGGAAGTCGTCTAAATGGCTGAGCGCTAAGATACTAACTATAGCGTAAAGTTAGGCAAGTTTCGATTCCAGCTTGAAGCGTCCTGTGTGTCTAGCCACACTGAAGAGTAGGGATACAACGAAACAGTCTGTCAGTGGATGATATATATATATATATATATATATATATGATTTCTTTGTTAAATAACATATCAACTTATGTGGGCTATGTAATGCCAAAGCCAAAGTGGAAAAACTGCAGTGATACTAAGTCTCAAGTTACGCTGAGAGCACTAGTTCCTGTCAGATCACTGAGTTTAAGCATTGATGACTTGGCTCGATACCAAGATGAGTGACCACTAAAGAATAACAGGTACGGTAAATGCCTGTGTAAAATATAAATCGTAGCATGCAATAATCTAATAGGGCTTTATACGCTGTAGAACCAACCAATCAACCAAAAAACTAAATACAAACATGTCACATCTTTTCTCATGTTTATTTAACTCCTGCAAAAGAAAAAAAGAGAAGAGAAAAAAAAGATAGAAAAGAAAAAGAACGTCCCAACAAATTTTGGGACGATAACTTTTCAGGGTCCCTCTAATGTACATTGTTGTTCCCATGCATACACAGATACACATGGGAGACACAATCTCATACACACACACAATCCTCAAACAGGTACGACTATTCTCTCCTTTCTCTCTATATTCCTCTCTTTCTCTCTCTCTCTCTCTCTCTCTCTCTCTCTCTCTCTCATCCACACTTCGACAAATCGACTAATAACCAGGTATTTATAAATATAATTTCTCTTTTATACACGTATACATAAACACGTGGTTTAGTTATAGACCTGGGGGAAGAAAATACGACTGTCAGACATGTACACACTTTTGCATGCGTTTACACACAGAAACAATACAATGTATGTCAGATAGGCACAGTGAGACATACAGGTACACATATCTGAAAAAACTTTGAAATAGTATATATATATATATATATATATAAGAAGACAGATGACTGGCAGTTAGCCAACGCATTGTAATATAGAATCGCCAAAGAACATTCACATATACAAACATATGGGAGTCATCAGTCAACCAATACATTATAATCTAGAAAAGAATAAGATTTCTTGCACATACGAACATAAAGGAACCATCAGTCAAGCAACACATTATAATGTAGAAAAGAATGAGATCTCTCACACAAACAAATATACGAGGGCCACAAGTCATCCAACGCGTTGTAATTTAGAAAAAGCATCAGATCCTTCTCATGTATATAAACAAACGGGAGCCTTGACGTTCTGCAGTGTTTAGTAATCTAGTCTCGCAGACAATCATTACTGTATTTAGTTATCCAACACCTTCGCCACGAGTAGGATGCGACACAAGGCAGTATCAAATGAGGACCTTCTGTATCGTTTCCAAGAGTAGAAACAATGTCTACGTGTAATACAGTGTCAGCCTTCCCACACTCGGTGAATTTTGTGGCAGCCTTCCTGTCACAAGTGAATCCAGTAACTGCTGCACAGACAGCAAAGGGGTCAACCACGAGAAATCTCGCTGTAAGCGTGAGAAACGGTCTTATGAGTGTAAGGGATTTTGAAAACAGTCGAAAAATTAGCCTGCAGAGGACAAGTAAGGACCTTATTTTTCGGAACGCGCTGCGACTTATGGAACAATTGAATCTTTCCAGTAAATAAAAAGACATATAAGGCCGACCCGGAGGGAGGCAGAAAAACTATGGCAAAGTTCTTTTGTAGATAGGTTACTAAGAATAATAATCCTTTTAAAATGATTATAGCTTCAAGTAACTATTCTTAATAGAAATGACTTGCATATAGTTATATGGTGTCAAGTATTTCTATTCAATGCTAATAATTTGTGCATAATTAGATGATTTAAAGTATTTCAAGCTTTAATATGGTTTTAAGTAACTAAGAATACCTCTTTGTAAACAATTAAATTTTCTAGAAACTATTCTTAATACAAATTATATGCATTCTGTTATATGCGGTCAAGTATTCCTATGTAACGGTAAACATTTTTAAACAATTTGATCGATTGATAGGACCTTAACAGGTACTTCGAATCCGGGTCAGTGTGGACCTAGGAGAAATGATCAAGAACCTGGACATGTGGAAAATCAGTACAAAATTAATTTAAAGAACTTCCCTTCCTATAAACAAATTTCTGTGATGTCACATCTTTTTTACTTCTCAATCGACTATTTTCTGTTCCCAAAAAATCAAAACCCCACTCCGTGGTTGTTATTTGGGAATTGTTGATTACATATACGGGTCCTGAAGAATCAATTGAAGGAATTGTGAAGTGCATACTTCCAGTACTGTATCCAGGAGTAGGTTTTTTATTTGATTTAAAGACATATTAAACTTTATAGGTTATTTAATGCCAAAGCCACCCTTTTAGAAGAACAGTAGTGGTACTAATTTGCCCATAGCTGGTGGGATAAGAGGGTTCATGCATTTCCCGAAAGGGAATGCAATAGCACAACTGAACTTCAGACTCGCTTGGTACGATCTTGCAGTCCGATATGTTAGCCACTACGCCACAGGAACTCATCCTCCAGGAGTAGGAACAATGTCTTCGTCAGTGTATACCTTCCCCAAAAGAATCTATTTTTGTTGAGAGCTGATTTATCTTTTCTTTTCAGCTTGGCATTTGTATTCCTGTAAGAATGGATCACAAGTGTAAGAATAATCTTGATAGGTTCTGTTATATCTGCGATAGTGTGGTTCTTCCTAACAATCAGGCAAAAAATCACGTGATTACTTTAGAGCCAAAGTAGGGAATCAAGATAAGCCATTCGCTTTCCACGTTTGCTGTAAGACATATGTGGACAACTTGAGGGATTGGTAAAAGGAAGAATATGCCATTTGCCATTCCAATAGTCTGTAGGAAAGGAAAACTTGACATTGTAGCAGGAGTACTACAAGGGGACACGCTGGCCCCGTACCTCTTTATCATTTGTCTAGACTACGTACTTAGAACATCGATTGACAAAATCAAAGAGAATGGCTTCGAACTGACGAAGAGAAGAAGCAGAAGATACCCCGCAACAACAATTACCGACGCCGACTACGCCGATGACATAGCGATACTGGCAAATACACCTGACCAAGCCGAAACTCTTCTGCATTGTTTGGAACGAGCAGCAGCAAGCATAGGCCTCTATGTTAATGCACACAAAACGGAATATATGTGCTATAACCAAACGGGGGACATCTCCACTCTAGAAGGAACCCCACTTAAACTAGTAGACAAATTCACGTACCTAGGAAGCAGCGTCGAATCAATCGAAAAGGACATCGAAACGAGGCTAACGAAAGCATGGACAGCTATCAATAGGCTATCGATTATATGGAAATCAGACCTAACCGATAAAATAAAACGCAGCTTCTTCCAGGCAGCGGTCACATCGATACTGCTATATGGATGCACTACATGGACGCTAACAAAACGGCTGGAGAAGAAACTGGATGGCAATTACACAAGAATGCTGCGTGCAATCCTGAACAAGTCCTGGCAGCAGCACCCCACAAGACACCAACTGTACGGCCACCTGCCCCCTATCACGAAAACTATTCAAGTTAGACGAACCAGACATGCAGGACACTGCTGGAGAAGCAGAGATGAACTCATAAGAGATGTACTCTTATGGATCCCCACACATGGCCGCGCAAAAGCAGGACGACCAGCTCGAACGTACATTCAGCAGCTATGTGAGGATACAGGTTGTTGTCCTGAAGACCTACCTAGGGCGATGAACGATAGGGAGGAGTGGCGAGAGAGGGTCAGGGATATCCGTGCTACCAGTGCGATATGATGATGATGATTTCAGCATGATAAATTTAAAAATAATGAATCGCAAGAACAAGCACGATGTCTAATAACCCGACGTTCCGTCTGCCATCAGACCAATCCCTCATAGCCCAGACCTTCCTGTTCCGGAGCCTGATGTAACATCGAATACAGCTCTGATTCCGAACATAGTGACATGACAGTTGTAGTTGGGGTTGACGCATACAAGCCAGAAGAAGATGAGCTTGTACTCTTGACACAAGCAGAACTTAACGGCATAACACGAGACCTGAACCTTTCAAAGGAGTCTGCTCTACTGCTTGATTCACGTCTCAAAGAGAAATATCTGTTGCCACCGGAAACAACGTTCTGTTGGTATCGAGACCGAGCGAGAGAATTAGGACAGTTTTTCATGTTCTAGGATAGGTCATCATTGGTTTATTGCAACAACGTTGCTGGATTGATCAAATCATTGGGCTTAGTCAATGATGCTATGGAATGGAGACTTTTTATTAACTCAACCAGCAGAAGTCTCAAAGCAGTTCTACATGATAGGAATAGTTTTTCATCTATGCCTATTAGACATTCAGTACAAATAAAAGAAACTCACAATACATGTCTTATTTACTGTCTGCTGTTAACTACCAGGAGCACAAATGGTTGATCTGTGGAAATCTTATGGTGGTTCGACTGGTTCTTGGGCTCCAAGGTGGGTACACAAAATATCCTTGTTTTCTGTATCTCTGGAATAGCCGGGATGACGACCAACATTATGTCAGACAACAGTGGCTGTTAAGACAAGGGTTAAAACCTGGCTCGCATAACATCCAGTCTCACCCTCTAGTTGAACCGAACAAAATATTGCTTATACTCTTACATATCAAGTTAGGAGTAATAAAGAACTTTGTGAAGGCAATGGACAGGTAAGACAGCGGGTTTGCTTTCCTCCAGGAGAAGTCCCCATAGATAAGCATAGAGAAACTTGAGACTGGTATATTTGACGGCCCTCAAATAAGAGAACTCATGAAGGACCCAAATTTGATGAAGCAATGAGCGAAGCTGAATTGTCCGTTTGGCAGTCACTGAAGTCAGTAATTACAAAATTCCTGGGAAAGTACCGGAGTGCGAAATACGAGAAGGAAATTGGAGGGTTACTGAAGAATTTCCGCCAACACGGGACACAAATGTCAGTCAAACTGCACTTTCTGCGGTCACACTCGGACTATTTTCCAGAGAGCTATGGAGATTTGAGTGAAGAGCAGGGTGAGCATTGTCATCGAGACATTCGCATTCTGGAAGAGCGTTACCAAGGCCGGTGGGATGTAAACTTTCTTGCTGACTACTGCTGGTACTTGAAACAGGATGCAGTGGCTGCCCAGCACAGGAGGAAGTCCTTGAAAAGACCTTTAATCCCTGTGTACTATAGCCACAATTAACGCCATGTGCGAAATAGACATATAATGTTCATAACGATAGAACATATAAAGAACATAGGAATCTCGAAATTCGAAAACACGTAACGACTTCTTGTTCAGGTACGAAACCTTTTTATTAACTTTGAGTTAAAAGGTTTCGTCATAAGGAGGAGAGACACAATCTTGCTATGCCGTCTTATTCATTTGGCCTCTATCTCGTGCGGCACCCACGGCGCGCAAATTCGTCTCGCCTCAGCGAGCCCCAAAAGTCGACCGTCTTCGTCCTGTGTCTCGTCTTAACTCCTTAACTTTCTTCAAATTTTCCACCAATCTCTGCGCGCTTCCGGTGCGTGACGTCACTCGCACTCCCTCACTCGTTTCGTCTCGGATTATTGTGACATCTCTGAGTGACACCTCCGTCCGCCCACGCGCGCCCGCGTTAACACCTGCATCAATGTTGCACCTAACTAACCCATGTGCTGAGCCGAAAGGTTCTCAGCCTAACTAAACTCAAAGGCATGGACCGAAATCTCTTGGCCATTACGTTACACCTGAATAACTTCTTTTGTATATTTTTCTGTTTATTATGGCACAACGCGAGCTCTCTGCGAATATATCAGCTCTAAATTTAGATATAGTTGTTTTATTCAACCAGAAAATTGAGTTTAATACTGTTCTAAACGTTTCAAGTAAGAGCTTGTGTCTTAAAAATTTGATCTGATTGGAAAAAATGTGTATGATTTTTTAATTCAGCGTAAAAAAAAACTGCCTTAAAATTTGCTAGTTTATATTCGACCTTGAAAACGCCGCAGGCCAGTGAATCAGTCTCATTGTTGGTTTATATTTATCACAAAGTTTTAGACGTTTAAAAGAGGTAGCACATGTGTTATGATCAAATCCTGCAGTTAGTAAGCCAAGCATAAATGTCAACAACATATGGAACATAAAGGAAAGAAGAAATGCCGATTTAAAAATTCCAAAATACTCTGCCTAAGAGTCCTTTGAGAAAAAAATAGGAGTGTTGGTAAAATCACTCCGTTTCTCTTGAAGGTCTCGGGTTTAATCGCTCGGTCATGTATACAGAGGTTCTGGGACTGGCTACATATGCATTGCGTGTTCTACCTATCCTCTTTATCACGTGCAGGATGCAACACCAAGCCAATTTTTAAGCAGAGCATAACTAGTTTAAATTAAGAGTTTTCCTTCTCCTAGACTGGTTCTAGGGATTATTATCAATATTAAATAGAATTATTAGTGTTCAATAGCAATACTTGAAATCATTTAACTGTGGGCAAACAAATGATTAGTTCTAAATTAGACAGGAATACTTGATAAATAGAATTACTAATGTTAAATAGCAATACTTGGAACCATTTAACTGTGTGAAAACAAAGAATTAATATTAAAGTGAATAATTTGTATTAAATAGCAATACTTAAAACCATCTAATTCAGTGCAAATAGAACTATTAGTGTTGGATGACTATATTTGAAAACATTTGACTGTTAGCAAACTAATGAGTTCTAAGTTGTTTAAAATAATGTTACCTCCAAACCTTTCGCTTACAAATTGCTCACCCCCTCATATATATATATATATATATATAAACAGGGTTTTGCAAAAAATAACCAATGAAACACAACTGAACCAAACTAAACCTAGACTGGTTGCTTTACAAAGGCTAAAGAACCCAATCTGCACCAATATTTATTCCTACCTTGGGGAGAAGAATTGAATCCATGCCTTTCCGAAGGTTATTAGAACGAAGTGAAATGCAATCAGCTTTGTCCAGGATTTCAGCTAGGAATGCCAATCCTATTTCCTATGACGATAACCGTTACAGTAAACACAACTCCTAGCAGGCGAAAAGGTCGAGGAAAACAGAGAAAGGAGAATCGCTGGGCAAAGAAAATTAAAGAATTAAAAAAGCAAAACAAACAAACAAACAAACAACTATAAGAACAAAAACACACGTGTAAAAAAGAATCATTAAAAGTATATTTTTGATAAAAAAAAAAGTTCTTTGTTCAGAATTTTTTTCCGTAAATGTAAACTCTGCATTGTTTGGGATTTCTTTATAGCAAAAGTTGTTTTTCTTTCGCAGAAATATTTGTTTTTAGGCAATCCAAAATGGCGGCAAAACAAACGGAGTACTCCAGGATTGAATAGAGGTCTCTCATCAAATTCATAATTATTGGGAAATGTAAACCATGTATAATTCACAGAAAATTGCGTGATGTGGACGGAGAAGCATATTTTAATAAAAAATGTGTACAAATGGGCTAAATTGTTTAAAGAAGGTCGAAATAGTATTCAAGATGAAGGCAGCTCAAACAGGTTCCCAATGGCGAGCACACCTGAAATGGTGTATTCAGTTAATGCGCTCATTTTATAAGAGTTCAAATCGAGGACATTTTTGAACAACTGGAGATTTCTGTAGGTACCGCATACAAAATTGTGCGTGATGACCAAGCCTTTTTTAAGGTCAGTTGTTGTTGGGTTCCCAAAATGTTAACGCCAAAGCACAAGGCTTCATACTGCAGCAAGAATAGAGTAAACCTGTCAATTTATTTATGAAAAAACAGCTACATTCTTCTTACGGATGAGATTTGGTCCCCTCTGATTTCCACTTGTTTGACCCCCTCAAAATATTTCTGCGTGGAACAAATTTTTCAAACGATGATGAAGTGAAGAGCACCGTCAACAAATGGTTAAGAACTCAGTTCAAAAATTTATACGCTGAAATGATAATTATAAACTTGCTGTTCGATGGGGAAAAAAACATGTTTTAAATAATAGAGATTGTATTGAAAAATAAAGCCAAAAATCTTTGCCTGTGTTAATTTTCATGGCAAAATTCACCTGATTTATTGATGTGAAACGCTTACCTAATATTTTCACTCTTTTCTCTTCGGTCTGTTCATATCAATTAATCAACCAATCAGCAAATATCCGTATTGCATCAGTTTCGAGCATGCACGCTTTTCGAATTCCCGAAAGTTTTAGTTTACGTAAAGTGTGAAACGAACGCGTTATTTATGGCTATTTTTCTGGTGTCAGTTTTACAAAAATACAAGTGTACAGCGGGTGTAGAGGGAACAGAGATGCCTTGTCTATTGATGTTTGTAAATAAATAAACTCTGGTGAGTTTCAAGTAACTAACCTTCATCAAGCGAACGAGTTAAGTCAATAAATTAAGATTTGGGGGAGGTACTTCATATGAAATACGCTCTCAGAGTCAGTGGTGTATGATAATTATTGTTACGGGGTGTGCTACCCTGCTGAATAGACTAGATAAATAGATAGGTAGATAAATACGAACAGACTGGGATAGATAGATAGATAGATAGATGGGGTTATTGTCATGTCGAATAGCCTCTATAGATAGATACAAACAGATAGACATAGATAGATAGATAGATAGATACGAACAGACTGAGATAGATAGATAGATAGATAGATAGATAGATAGATACGAACAGACTGAGATAGATAGATAGATAGATAGATAGAGTTATTGTCAGAGGGTGAGACATCATACATAATAGACTAGATAGATACGAACAGATTGAGATAGATAAATAGATAGATAGATAGATAGATAGATAGATGGGTGGGTGGGTGATTGGTGTTATTGTCATGCTGAATTGACTATATAGATTGATACAAACAGATAGAGATAGATTGAGAGATGGATGGATAGATAGATACGAACTGACTAAGACAGAGAGATAGATAGATTTATTTTCTGAGGATGAACTAACTTGATAGATAGGGTAAGAGGGCATTTGTATGGAATCTTAGAAAGATCGCTTTGAATGCTTAATATATGCCCGTTGAGATTACTTTGAAGGAGATAATTGAAAATAGGTTTAATTTTTTAGATTTACTTAATTTATTACAAGTAACCACCCAAAAAATGTTTTGGATAATATTTCGTATGCATTCATCCCAAAACAATTTAAATGGCGTATTGTCTGTTAAAACAGGTTAAGTGTATACAGAGCCAACAAAAATTGATTTCTTATTTTTTGTCTCTGTAATTTCTTTATCTCTTTAATCCAATCAACTTTTCCGAGCTTAATTATAAAAACGAAACAATAAAAAATAATATAAATCCTTTCTTAGCAAATAGATTTATTTGTTAAATCACATTTTTGTACCTTGATCTCTCTCTCTCTCTCTTTTTTTTTTGTTTTATGACATATCAACCTTCGTGGGTTATTTAATGCCAAAGCCATCCTTGTTGAAAAACAGTAGTGGCACTATTTAACCCATATCTGGGGAGAGGGAAAGTGAGCATGATAGTGCGACTGGAGTTCGAACTCACAGACGACGATGTCTTAGTCCAGCACGTTTGTTACTACGTATTGATGTACTCGGACAAGTAAATCGCCTTGTCGGTGGGGATTAAAATATGCTGGCTAATACAAGATGAAGACACTCTCAAAAGGGAGTGGGGTCCTGGGTATGGCATTAAACTGAATTTGATGGCAAGACTCCAGTTATGGAAGCCCAGTCGGCGGGGTTATATAATACACCGAATGCATCTCTGTAAAGGGGCAAGACGACCCCCCCAATGAGTGTCCTGGATATGACACTAAATATGGTTTGGTACCAATAATGCTGGAACTTTGGGGAATGTGGAATACCCCTTCATTGCCATCACACTCAGGTCCACTCTGGCCCCGAGTGGTAGCACCTGATAGGGTCCTATGGGTCAAATAGAACTGTTTGACATTTAAACTTAATGTAAACAAATGACTTATACTCAATTGAATTGCTTGAAATAGAACGGTTTGATCATTTAACTGCGTATAAACAAAATGACTGATGGTCAATTGAATCGTTAGTGATACATAGCAATACTTGAAACTATTTAGCTTTGTTGACTTATGTTTACAAATCATATATATCTAATAAATATGTATAAAATGGATTTGGCATTAAATAACCGATAATGTTTGATATGCCATAAAACCAAACCATCCAGTTATAGAGATTTTGTGCGTGTCGAATACAGCTTCCTTCCCATTACTTCTAGCTTCACTCTGACTCGGAGAGGTAGTACCTGTTAGGGTCCCATCTGTCGGTCAAATTGATCTAGTTGTAAATTATTGGTATTAGATAAGAATACTTAATACCAAATAACAGTATGTAAATTAATTGTACTAAGAATAGTTATTTAAAGCTACGAGTGTTTGCAAAGGATTATTATGTGTAGTAATTTCTCTGAAATACAACAGCAGGATTGGGATTGTAACAAACAAGTGCTTTATTTTTATTTTTTTAATTCCACAAAATTTAACTATATTTAAAAACAAACACGCATACATCAAATCCCCACGACCGCATATCATATTAATGCGGTTAAAGTTGGTGGAATGTTGTGACGGTCTATAAATATCAACACTTAACAAGACATCAAAATTTTCTATTGTTTAAATTCTAAATTTATCTTTATATTTTTAGATTCTATCGGCTAAAACAACAGTTTCTGTCGAGTAAGATATCAAGACTTGAATTGCAAATGGTTGTTTAGCTATCTTCTACATAATAGAAAAAGAATTAGTATCACATTTACACCAGACAGTAATTGTTACTATAAAAGATAAATCTGCATAATAGAAAAAGAATTAGTATTAAATTTACAACATACAGTAATTGTTACTATAAAAGATAAATCTGCATAATAGAAAAAGAATTAGTATTAAATTTACACCAGACAGTAATTGTTACTATAAAAGATAAATCTGCATAATAGAAAAAGAATTAGTATCAAATTTACAACATACAGTAATTGTTACTATAAAAGATAAATCTGCATAATAGAAAAAGAATTAGTATTAAATTTACACCAGACAGTAATTGTTACTATAAAAGATAAATCTGCATAATAGAAAAAGAATTAGTATCACATTTACACCAGATAGTAATTGTTACTATAAAAGATAAATCTGCATAATAGAAAAAGAATTAGTATCACATTTACACCAGACAGTAATTGTTACTATAAAAGATAAATCTGCATAATAGAAAAAGAATTAGTATCACATTTACACCAGATAGTAATTGTTACTATAAAAGATAAATCTGCATAATAGAAAAAGAATTAGTATCACATTTACACCAGATAGTAATTGTTACTATAAAAGATAAATCTGCATAATAGAAAAAGAATTAGTATCACATTTACACCAGACAGTAATTGTTACTATAAAAGATAAATCTGCATAATAGAAAAAGAATTAGTATCAAATTTACACCAGACAGTAATTGTTACTATAAAAGATAAATCTGCATAATAGAAAAAGAATTAGTATCAAATTTACAACATACAGTAATTGTTACTATAAAAGATAAATCTGCATAATAGAAAAAGAATTAGTATCAAATTTACAACATACAGTAATTGTTACTATAAAAGATAAATCTGCATAATAGAAAAAGAATTAGTATCAAATTTACAACCGACAGTAACTGTTAATATAAAAGATAAATCTGCATAATAGAAAAAGAATTAGTATCAAATTTACACCAGATAGTAATTGTTGCTATAAAAGATAAATCTGCATAATAGAAAAAGAATTAGTATTAAATTTACACCAGATAGTAATTGTTACTATAAAAGATAAATCTGCACAATAGAAAAAGAATTAGTATCAAATTTACACCAGACAGTGATTGTAACAATGTAAGATAAATCTGCATAATAGAAAAAGAATTAGTATCAAATTTACACCAGACAGTGATTGTAACAATGTAAGATAAATCTGCATAATAGAAAAAGAATTAGTATCAAATTTACACCAGACAGTGATTGTAACAATGTAAGATAAATCTACATATTAAAAAAGATTTTTGGTTGATTTGTTGGTGTTTTATAGCAGCTCAACCCTTTTGCATTATATAATACCTAATCTTTTTTATATATGATTTGTAAGCGAATAGTTTGTAGTAACTATTTTTGAGGGTGTTGTTAGAGCTCATTTGTTTGCACAGAGTTATGTGGTTTCAATTATTACTACCTTTCACTAATAATTCCATTTATCAAGTATTTTAATGTAATATAAATAATTTGCACACATATATGTGAACTCAAATAATAATAATAATAATAATAATAATAATAATAATAATAATGATAAAAATGAGAGAGAAACTGAATCTCTTCTGATAGCAGCACAAAATAAGGCCATAAGGACTTATCATATCAAAGCAAGAATAGATAAGATGCAACAAAACAGCAGATGTTGGTTATGTGGTGATAGAGACGAAACCATCAATCACATTATAAGCGAATGCAGCAAATTAGCACAGAAAGAGTATAAGACTAGACACGACTGGATGGGCAAGGTGATCAATTGGGAATAGTGCAAGAAATTGAAGTTTGACCACACAAACAAATGGTATATGCACAACTCAAACTGTTACTCAAACTCCAGCGAGAAAGCATTGGCTAACGCTGGTGTGAAAAACTCGAAAATGAGTAACAAAAATAATAATCCCTAGTAAATGATTGAACGACTGCTTGAACCATAGTTCGAACATTAACAAATACTACCACTCCAGGTAAGAGTGAACCTAGGAGTAATGGCAATGAAGGGGTACTCCGTATTCCCCAAACTCCAGGATTGGAGCCTCGCCACTGAGTGCAATTTTGTCATATTCCGGATACTGGTTGGGGGGCGTCTTAACCCTCAGTAGGGGGTGAAGTTGGCGTATTCTACGGCCCTAGCTAACAGGGCGGATAGAAAAAGAATTATTGATATCAAATTAACATCAAACAATAATCGTTACAATCAAAGATAATTCTATGGTTTACTTTCTTTGTTTAATGGCATCTCAATTTTTGTGGATTACCAAAGCCATCCTTCTAGAAGAACAGCAATGACACTATTTTACTAATAGTGGGGGAGGGATAATGAAGTTCATGACTTTCCCTACGTTATTTGTTCGATAAATCCATATGGCAGAAAAGAGATCTATCTATCTGTCTATCTATCTATCAAAATTAATACTAAAATTTTCATTAGGTTTCTATGTAAGCGTAACCTACCAAAAACAGCAACTTATAGCGAGGTCTCTATTTGAGTATTACACTTGAAATTCTCTAACTCAGAGAAGAAAGCGCTATCCAGTTCAATTTGCAACAGAAAAGGAATTTTGAATTCGTACATTATTCAATCATCCAAATCTTCGATATAACAGAGATGACGGAAAACTATAAGAATCTTTCATTCCTTCCTAAATAGAAGTATCGATATCATCATGGACACTTGTCACATCGGTAACCTTACAGGTTTACGAGTCGTTTAGTATGTTGCAAAAATTCTCACAATGTTTATTTATAAACCGTAGTCGAGGGTAACGCGAATGCTCCCTTTTCAATGGCTACTACACCATTGTGTAGGGGAGGGCGCTACTTCTTTTCTTGGATTGCTGCACTTTACCCTTGATCCATACCTTATAATGCTGAGTGTTAAGCAAGGAGGTGTCAAGTACCATTTTTGAATCTTTGGTATGACTCGACCTGTGATTGAACCCTGTTCTCCCGAGTCATTGGCAAACACTCTAACCATTAGACCAGTGGGTCGGTATCAGCAAAAAAGGCACATGTTAGCGGGAATTTATTCGAGCAATGCACTAAAAATGCTCCAACTGAGAGAATTAAGTAAACTTTCAGACCACTTTGCAACTGGATATTTTATGGGGTCTGCATTATTTTTTCATTATTCAAATTCATTAAGAGATATCTAGTAAGTAAGTAAGTTGGCGACCGTAGTCGAGGGTGATCCGAGGGCTCCCTTTTCGATAACTACTACATCAAGATGTATGGGAGGACGCTACTCCTTTCCCTGTATCGCCCTACTTTACCCTTGAATCACACCTTATAATGCTGAGTGTTAAGTAAGGAGGCATCAAGTACCATTTTTTGAGTCTTTGGACTCTACCGGGCCGTTGGCGAACACTCTAACCATTATGCCAATAGCTCGGTACATACGGATTGCTAATTAGAATCTTTTCTAAATAGAAGCATCGATATTATCATGGACTACTGCCGCGAGGGACACCCAGTGGGTTTGTGTCTCATCTAGTTGAGACTAATCTTAAAATGTATCCTCTCCAGAGAAGTGCCCGCGCCTCCTTGCACTCGTGCCGGGTGGTCGTATTTGTGTAATATAACAGGTTGGCCTCAGGGGGCCGTTCCCCCAACTTTTTGCGTGCTGGCAGGACTAAGTTTATTGATTGGTGCTAGAGGCGCCCCAAAAGAGGAATGCCGACGGGGGTCAAGAATTTTTGCACTTGCCACGCATGAGTCTCGATTCGCGCGCGGCCCCCACCATAAAGCAGCCTTGTGCCGTAATTCTGACACGGTGGGGTGTCAGATAAATCGCTCTCCAGAGAAGCGCCAGTTTGCCTAACCAGTAAGTAAATAAGACAAGCACAAATAAACAAACGAAAAAAATAAATAAATAGATAGATAAAAACAAAAGGAAGACGAAAGAGAAAGAAGAAAATGGGTGGAGTAAAACAGAGATAGAGAGACGGATCTTTAGCGCCGACAACGTCACTCAACCCTGGCGCTTGACTGGGCTGTCGGTCAATAGAGGAACAAACAAACACATAAGTAATATGTAAACAAAGGAGCTGATTATAAGCACGCACACACACACACACACACACACACACACACACACACACACACACACACACATATATATATGTATGTATGTATATTTATTTATACCCACTAGTTATTGTATGCCGCAGTAATATTTTGAAGACAATATTCAGGATGAAGTGAATAACACAGCGCACATTCCTTTGTAGACAACACTGAAAGAATTAGAAGAACAAAAAAGAAAAAGCAAAGAAACTGAGAGAATAGAAAGAAGAAAGGAAAGAAGTTAGAAGAAAGCAAGGAAGAAAGAAATAAAGAAATGAAACAAAGAAGAAAGAGAAGAAAGAAAAGAGAAAGAAAGGAAATAAATAGTGTAAAGAAGCAAAATAGGATGCATGCGTTTGAAAAAAGAAAAGAAAGAAAATCAAGAAATAAGTGAGAAGCGTCAAGCGAGAGAGCGTCAAGAGAGAGAGAGAGAGAGAGAGAGAGAGAGAGAGAGAGAGAGAGAGAGAGAGTAAAAGAAAGAGAATGGGAGATGAAGCTGAAAAAGGTTCAATGGAACAGAAAATCATAAATAAATAAATAAATAAATAAATAAAGAAAGAAAGAAAGAAAGAAAGAAGGAAAGAAAGGAAGAACGAAGAAAAAAGTGAGAATGAGTAAAGAAGCAGAAGTTGATGTGAATGTAACAATAGAAAATGAAGAAATATTAGAGAAGCTATAAGAGAGAGAGAGAGAGAGAGAGAGAGAGAGAGAGAGAGAGAGAGAGAGAGAGAGAGAGAGAGAGAGAGAGAGAATGTAAGAGGGAATAAAAGTGATAAAGAGAAATAGAAAGAGAGAATAAAGAAATAGAGAAATAGAGAAGCGAAAAAAAAAAAGAGAAAGAGAGCAGAAAAATAAAGATGAAAAAGATTATTACAACAGAAGATTAAGAGAGAAAGAACTTTAGAAGATAGATAGATAGATAGATAAAGAGAGAGAGAGAGAGAGAGAGAGAGAGGTGGGGGAAATGAAAGAGGGAATAAAAGTTATAAAGAGAAATAGAAATAGAAAATAAAGAAATAGAGAAAAAGATTATTATAACAGAATATTAAGAGAGAAAGAACTTAAGAAGATAGATAGATAGATAGATAGATAGATAGAGAGAGAGAGAGAGAGAGAGAGAAAGAGAGGGTGGGGGTGAATAATTAAAGCCAAAAAAGTTTAAAAAGGAAGGATCTAAGAGTAAAAAAAATAGATGAAACGCATGAAATAAAAGAAAATAAATATTTACGAGAAAAGCACCATGAGAGAGAGAGAGAGAGAGAGAGAGAGAGAGAGAGAGAGAGAGGGGGGGGAAGATTATAAAGAAAATGAAAAAGAGAAGAAATAGGAAAAAGAGAAGAAAAAGATACATGTAGAATGTTTAAAGCAAAAGAGTAGAAAAATACTCTTGTAATACTCATTTCTCATAATCGCTCATAACAACATGTAAATGATTAGCGATCTATTGCCGATCAATTTATTGTGAATTCGATCCTCACTGGTTGCAATCTCATGCCAAATGTCAGTTATTTCATTATTTTTATTTTTTAAGTGGTAGGTATTTACAGTTATGAAACATATTTCTATTAAATATATCTTACATGAAAATCTTTTAAATAAATAAATTGTCATTGATGTTAAAAATGTTGGAAAGCTTTATAAGATTTCAGTATTTAATTGAATTTCCGAATTTCTATTTCAAGTATTCAAATTCTATTGTATGAACCCCCTATTCCCTCAGCTATGAGTTTAATAGTACCACTACTGTCCTTCTTCAAGGATGGCTTTGCTATAAAACAAGGAAACCAAATCAAACCAAACTAAACCAAACCAAACCAAGCTATCAAACTTTATTTAGGTGGATTTTTGATAATTTTTGTCTGAAGTTTTGAGTTGAGAAACTATTAGCAGTATTTACTAGTTTTATACAGTTTTTACGATGGTCACTAATGGTCATAAAGTACTTTGTGTTAAAAATCTCTCGTTTATTTTACCTAATATTCATCTCGACTTCAGAATCTAATATAACTATTTTTATAACAAAAGAATCTCTGGATAGACATTATTTATGATGTATTTGTTCTCGTCGTTTGATATAAAAAAGATTCCAAAAGTCAGTATTCATAGAGCTACTTGGGTATCTACTTTAAGATTATTTTTACTTAGTTACCTCCCTTACAAACAATGAAGATACTTTTGGATTATTTAACTTTTTATTTGCATAAGGAGTCGTCTCATTATGGAGATTTAAAAGATCTTGATCAAATATAGTTTAAAACACTGTCTCTGATGATCCTAATAATTTCTAAAAGATTGGTTGAAATCATACGAAAAATGACGGAGCCTTAGTAATATGAGTGGATGGACGGATGGATGGATATTTTGCGAATAGTGATAAAAGATTTTCACAGATGTACTCAGACTAGTCAGACTAGTGTTCTTATAGTGTTACAGTGTAAACGTTTTGTTCGTTATAGTCAGTAACCTTCTGGGGATTTAGAACCGAATTCTTTATTCAATTCATATCGGTACATTATTCGTATTTTACTGTCCATGTTTAAAGGTGTTTCGCATCAGTTAATTCTTCTTTTAATTGTTGCTTGCCTTTCTGAAACACTGAACCAGAACATATGATTTTTTATACACAATCTGAGCCAGCGTTTGAACACACAATTGTCAGGTATCTAGACACTCTACAATCAATGGTTTTATCACTTAGGCCAGGGTCTAGTAGAACAATCTTTCTGGTAAAGACTTTTAGCCTTAAAGGTAATGTCGTTAGTCTGTCTATTACAACTGGACAAGGTCGACGAGAGGTTTGATTTGGTTTCTTTGTTTAATGGTATATCAACCTTCGTGGGTTATTTCATGTCAAAGTCATTGTTATAGTTGACAGTAGTCGTATTACTTAACCAATAATTGTGAAGATTAGGGTGTTCGTACCTATCCCAAGGGTTTAGTTCGAAAACGAACATATAATTTGACTGGAGTACGAACTCACTACGATGTCGTAGTCCAGTACGTTATATAATGGATTCCCACTAATCGACAGGAGAGTCCGATATATATGTATAAGTTGGTCAACTGTGGTCGAGGGTGACCCAAAGGCTCCCTTTCCAATCGCTACTACACCGAGGTGTAGGGGAGGGTGCTGCTCCTTTCCTTGGATTGCTCCACTTTACTCTTGATACATACCTTATATTGCTGAGTGTTAAGCAAGGAGGTATCTAATACCATTTTTTGAGTCTTTGATATGACTCGACCGTGGATTTGAGCCCCAGTCTTTCAGACTATTGGCGAACACTCTAACCATTATACCAGTATTTATTCCAAACTCACACTTTTTATTATTTTGGTGTTTCTCTCTCTCAAATTTTTCATCTCCAAAAGTTACGCTTAATTTTATAATTCATTTATTAAGGTTTTCGTTTAAACAGTATTGCTGTCTTGCTTTTATTTCTTCAAGTTCCTCTTGCCTTTTCAAGTACGATTTAAAAAGCACATCTGTTTTCTCTGTAATTAAACTTAAAACAAAAGAAGCTATACTTCAAGAGCGGTCATTAACCGTTATACATTTGGTGATTGATGAAAAAATGTGTATCAGGTCTTAGTTACTATTATGACAATGTAAACGCAATGAATTTTGTGGAAATAAATCCTCTGACGGAAAGTAGCTGGATGTACAATTTAGAGTTACGGATAAGAGACAAATGGGTCCAGTCACCTTTAAAATAGGGATTGTCGATTAGTCAACGTTTTAATCGATTTTGATCGATTTCGGGTTTATTTATGATTGACAAACGGAAATTAAGGTTATTAAACAGAAAAAAACGAATCAGAAGAGATGACGTGTTAGTTGTTTGGTTTGTTTTCGTTTCACGACATATCAACTTCCCCGGTAATTTAGTGCCAAATCAAGTTAAAAAAATCGGGGAAACGGAAAGATCTGTTATGTTGGAATTTATTAGTAGGGAAATGGTCTGTAGAAAGAATGTGGTTTTGCTGAAAGTTTATGTGTAGAGAATCGTCTGGTAGTAAAAAGGATTTTTTGAAACAGTTTGTGGAAAGGATCAGATTTTGTTGAAGTATTTCTTGTAGAGGAGCAGTTTGTAGGAAAATTTGGTTTTGTTGAAATTTCTTTTTGGTTTTTGCGTATTTATTTATCGCTTTTAGGAATGACATTACATTTCTTGTTTCAATATTTCGGAACAGTTCCTTCATGTTGTTTGTATTAGAAAAGGTTTCTCTTATATGAGCCAGGTTGGTACATTCAATGAGGATGTGTTTCACAATGTATTTCGTCTGGCATGCATGACACGTTGGTTGCTGCTTTGTTTTAAGTTGGTAAGAATGCGTTGTCCTTGTATGACCAATAAGAAGTCTAGACAAGATGACTTGTTCTTTTAGGGGTGTCCTCGTGGTGTAATGGTTAAAGCGATGGACTGTGGAATCGTAGTACGCGAGTTCGTACTCCAGTCGCGCTATTACGTTCACTTTCGGGCAAATACCCTTGGGAAAGGTATGAACCCCCTTATCCTCCCAGCTATGGATTAAATAGTACCACTACTGTTCTTCTTGGAGAATGGCCTTGGCATTAAATAACCTACAAAGGTTGATATGCCATTAAACAAAGAAACCAAACCACTTGTTCTTTTAGGTTTTTTCTGTAGCATTGTTCCCATTCCCCCAATGCGAGTTTAATTTCTAATAATTTATTATGCTCATTGCTGTTCCAGCGTTGTTTGTCTTTGTTGTAGTATGTATTCATTTATCTTCATTTTAAAGTCTGTATATGGTATTTTAAACTTTTTTTTCAGTGGTTATGTTTAGAGTAGACCTGGCCGCTTTATCTTCTTGGTCGTTTCCACTGATTCCAGTATGACTTGGTATCTAACATATCGCGCCAGTTGTGTTAGAATACCATCTGTTAGTCCTATTGTTAATATCAGTATAAATAAAATGATAAAATCTATCTATCTATCTATCTATCTATCTATCTATCTATCAGGGAAGTTAAGGTGGTGTGATGGTTAAAGTGTGAGACTGCAGCTTCGAAGTAAAGAGTTGGAGCACCAGTCGTGCCATTACATTCACATTCGGATTAATACCCTTGGGAAAGGTATGTACTTTACTATCCGCTCAGCTATTGGTTTATTAGTATCACTTCTGTTCTTCTACAAGAATGACTTTGGTATTAAACTATCTATAAAGGTTGATATTCCATTTAATGAAGAAATGAAAACCCAAAGCTATATATCTATGTCGTCTATTTAGCATTGTATTCATCCTGTGACTATCTATCTATCTATCTATCTATCTATCTATCTATCTATCTCACACATATGAAATAAGTCAGGCTGGCTGGGGCTGTAGAATACACCGAATACATCTCTGTAGAGGAGTAACACGCCCTCAACAAGTGTCCTTGATATGACATTAAACAATATGATAGTGAGCTCTGGGGATTGTGGAGTATTCCTTTATAGCCATTACTTCCAGGTCATATCTGATCCGGAGTGGTGGTACCTGTTATAGGCCCTTCTAAGAGTCAAATAGAACTATTTAATAATTTACTATACTTGAGATTATTTAACTGTGTGCAAACAAATGAATAATATTAAATTAGATTTAAACTGGATAGCAATCCTTGAAACCACTTAACTTTTTGTAAACAATAGATAACAATACTTGGAACCACTCAACTATGAGCAAACAAATGAGCTCTGGCTCATTTAAAAGTGTTACTTATAAGCTATTCGTTTACAAACTATATATATATATATATATATATATATATATATATATATATATATATATATATATATATAAAGGATTTGGCATTAAATAACCTTCAAGGATCGATATACCATAAAACTCAACCAACCAACCAACCAACCAACTATATTATTCTGTTATTAGAAAGATTCCATAGAGGAATAGAGGTAACTAACATATCTGAAGTGTATTCAAAAGTAGAACTATATTTATTAAGACAGAAATGAAAGATGAATGAAACAAATTTTCTCTAAAATAGTCTTCTTGGGATTCAACATACGTATTCCAGCGATTTTTCAATGGTCAAACCTCACTAGAAACTTCATTTATGATATGATGTGAAGCTGCATCATAGTGTTCTTTTTCACTCCCCCACATCTTCAAATCTTACCTTTTAGATCAATTTTCATGCTTTTTGAACACCCCCCCCCACACATAGATGTATATATATATATGCTTACATATACGCACGCTAACACGCACATATTCACGCACACATGTACACGCACACATGAACACACACACATAGATATATTTATATATAATTCTGTGTGTGTCTAGAAAAATAATGGATATTAGACGTAAAAAAATGATAGGACACAGCTATGTGCTAAATATTATCGTCACTGTCCTTCTTCAAGAATGGCTTTGGCTTTAAGTAACATATAAAGGTTGATATGCCATTAAAAAAAGGAGCTAAAGAATTTGGGAGATGATGTGAAGTAAAGAAAATATTGAAGGAATAAGGAAATCTGAAGTCGGTAACTTTTCTGACATCAATTGAACTAATAAAGGAGTGACAAATATAATAAGCGATCGATTAGTCACATATGTAAATTTAACTCAGGTAGCAGACTAGGCACATACATATGATTACAATCCGTCTATGTAGAACAGACAAACGTAAACAATATTAATAAAAAAAGAAAAAGAAAAAGAAAAAAGAAGAAAAGATAAAAATAGAACCCCGAAAGGTTTCAGGCAATAATATGGTAATGAGGTTTACATTCAACAGTAAATATCCCGGTGTTAAGAGAGAGAGAGAGAGAGAAATGCAAAGTCATTCGGCGTGCGCACCCATTCAGAACATTTTTCTTCCTCACACTGCTACTCATAAGTTGACTTTAACACGCATGTGCATACCACAGAGACTAGATTAATTCTTATATAATGTATATAGTCGTATGAACACGTGTGCATATGACTATGAATTCATACTTACTCATGTACTTATCGGAGATTTCTCTCTCGCTCTCTCTCTATATATATTAAGTTTAGATTAGTCTGGCACAAGTCAACAATTCACGGGACAATCAAACTCACTATTCAGTACTTGGTCTAGTTTCTTTGTTCAATGACATATCAAACTTCGTAGGTTATCAAATATGGTCGAAGAGCAGCAGTGATACTATTTAACTCATATCTGGGAGGATAAGTGGGTTCGTACATTTCCCAACGGTATTAATCCGAAAATAAACGCAATAGCGAGGCTGGATTTCGAACTCATGTACTTCGATGTCGCAACCCAGCACTTTAACCATTACGCCACAGATACTCGTTATTAGCAACAGATGGAATGTTAAATTGGGTTGTTAACCGTTTTACATTAAGACATCCCCACACACCCACATACACGAGGATTGTTAAAAAAGTACCAAGCCTTACCAATATTCTAAATTTGTCGTACTCCTCTTATCTTAGTATGGACGTTACTTGAAAATAAGACAGAAATCTGAATTAGTTTTTCTAGTTTTATAGGAAGTGGTAATATGTTACCTTAACAAAAATTTTCAGCTATGGCTCTTCTTTCTGGATAAAGCTTAGAACATTTTGTACGACTTCTATATATTGTATATATATATATATATATATATATATATATATGTTTCGATCCCAGCTTGAAGCGTTCAACCACACTGAAGAGTTGTGATACAACGAAACAGTCTGTATATATATATATATATATATATATATATATATATAAGTAAGTAAGTAAAGTTAGCGACCTTAATCGAGGGTGACCCGAAGGCTCCTTTTTTAATAGCTACTACACCGAGGTGTAGGGGAGGGCGCTATTCCTGTCCCTGGATTGCTCCACGTTACCCTTGATCCCTACCTTATTTTGCTGATTGTCAAGCAAGGAAGCATCAAGTGCCATTTTTTGAGTCTTTGGCATGACTCGATGTGGGATCAAACCCAGGTCTCCCTGGTCATTGGCGAACACTCTAACCATCATGCCAATGTCCGGTATATATATACTGGACAGTAAAGTACTATCAAACCTAAAATATATTGTTTTCTCACCAACTCATGTCAGTTTTCTAAGTAGAATTTTCATGTATTTAGAAAAAATTACAATATTTTGATAAAACATGCGAGTAAAATGGACGGAGAACTAATGAATATCGAATATTTCTCGCACTAAGCAAAAAAATGTCAGTTTGGCTCAGCTGTTGAAGTCGGGAGAAGAAGGTAGGAAAAACATGTTCAACTATTATAAAATTCATCAAATATTAGTCGTGAGTTGGTTCTTGGATAGGAAGTTGGACATCCAAACTGCCGACAATGTAGAAACATAGAGGATACAATCATCAGATGGAACTTCGCGAAGTTTCAACTGATGAGTGTTTTCTCGAATAAATAGTTGATACAAGAAACTTCAAGTAATGAGACTATGATAAAAAGGTAAGATTTTAATTTCATTTAGTTTTGTATATATATATAGTGAAGAAATATGATAGAATAAATGAAAATCCCATTGTTGGAATTAATAATTTATTCGTATAACATATTACTTACGACACACACACACATACATACACACACATGCGCACACACACACACACATATATATGTATATATATTCTTGTTGGCATATTTCATTAAGGATGATAGACAAGAATTTGAGGTAGTTTTTTTTTATGAGCATTGTCTTGTTCACGACTGAGATGTGGCAAATGAGGACTATATATATAGTTTTGAAATATAAATAAAAACTGAAAGCCCTGTCGTGAAGATGGTCAATTTATTCATATAACATATTACTTAGTATATATATATATATATATATATATATATGCTAAGGACGGCTTTGGCATTATATATATATACGTACATTATATATATTTTTCGACAGGCATATCTTATTAAAGATGATAAATAAACATTTGGAGTTGAGTTTTTATTAGCCTTTTCTGGTTCACAAGTGAGATATCACAAATCAGGATGAAGGCTTGTTAATAATTGTCCAAAATCTCTGATGTTACGACCTGAGTATGTATACTTTCTACCTTCTTTGGCCATTATATAATGAAACTTGAACTCACTCGTGAAGGTTTGCTAGTCTAGCTTGCTAACCGTTACCTTATCCGAGGCGCCCGTTTGTGCTGGCATTTAGTCGTTCAGTTTTGTATAGGTATATAAATAATGCATCGATATAAGTATAATATACAAAATATATCAATAATGCATCAGTATCGATATATCAATAATGTATCGGCAGGATTTGAGAATGGTACATTGGTCTAATGAGCAGAGTGTTCGTCTATGGTTCGCGAGTCCGGTGTTCAATCCCAGGTCGAATCATACCAAAGACTCAAAAAATGGTACTTAATGCCGCTTTACTTAATACACATCATTATAAGGTAGGGGTCAAGGGTAAAGTGGAGCAATCCAGGGAATGGAGTAGCACCCTCCTTTACACCTTGGTGTAGTAGCTATTGAAAAGGAAGCCCTTGGGTCACCCTCGACTACGGTCAACAACTTACTATTTACACTGAATTAGGTCAAATTCTAAGAATTCCATAAAGAGGCATACTAAAACACCCCTTAACAAGGAGCCCGCAAAGTATTCGTTACACGACAGATTTATGCGGGTTTGTTGGCTTGGAGGGAAAGGGTTATATTAGATTTTGTGAGGACTTTTTTGTTAGCTGTCTGAACATTTGTCATATTGTATGTTGCTATGTGGAGACTTAATATTCAAACTAGCTATGCATTTGTTTTTCCTGTCGACGTTTTTTTAAATCTATTTACGAGTTCACCAGAGCCCTTTGATGTGTAAAAGGCTAATTATTCCCAGGAGGGGAGTTAACATTTTAGCTAATTTATGAGAGGTACAACCGATATCAGATACAATGAGTACTGAAATGTCGAGTTTATGCATTTTGACAAAAGAAATGCTGCTCAAATAAAAAACGAATAGAACTTATCATGCTAGTGATGCATAAAAGGGCATTAATACATGAGTCTCCTACTGTCAACTTATGACAAGGTTTCTACCATAATTTCTCTTTCCTTAACAAATGAATAATGATAATATAGGAGGTGCCCGTGGTGTAATGGTTATCGTTGTAGCAAATGGACACGATGACACGAGTTCAAATACTGGACGAGAATGATTGCATTTCACATAGCACTAATACCCTTGGGAAAGGTATGAATCTCCCTCCAGCTATGGGTAAATAGTAGGAGAGACTAAGTTCTTCAGCCTTGGTGAGGCAACTAGTCTAGGAGAAGGAAAACTCTGAATTCAAACCTGTTAAACTCTGCTTAAAAATTGACCTTGTGTCATATTCTGTCCGAGCAGAGGGGTTAGTAAATATGTACTGACCGAGGTCTTTCAGGAGAAGGAAAACTCTGAATTCAAACCTGTTAAACTCCGCTTAAAAATTGACCTTGTGTCATATCCTGCCCGAGCGGAGGGGTTGGTAAATATGATAATATAGGAATGTACGATATTCGAAAATAGAAAATGCATAAATCTAATCGATACACTTAGAAAAAAAACCCAAACAAAAACCAAAAAATTACGTTCCATCAGCATATAGGCACCCACAGATACACACACACATGCGCGTACACACGCACACACACGTACACAAATATACGTGTATATATGAAGAATATTTAAAAGATATGTTGGTCTGGTTTTATGGTATATCAACGATTGTAGTTTATTTAATGCCAAATCCTCTTTATACATATATATCAGATATATATGATTTGTAAACACATTTTGTTGATAACGTTTCTAAACGCGCTCAAGCCCGTTCTTTTGCACAGAGTTAAATGGTTCCAAGTATTGCTATGTATCACTAACAATTTAATTAAATATTAGCCATTTTTTTACTCGCAGTTAAATGATCAAACGGTTCTATTTCAAACAATTCAGTTTAGCATAAGTCATTTGTTTAAATGTAGTTTGAATGTAGAACAGTTCTATTTGACCAATTGATAGGATCCTATCAGGTAATACCATTCTGAGCCAGAGTAGACCTGGGAGCGATGACAATGAAGGGCTAATCCGTATTTCCCAAAGCCCCATTATTACTGGATCTTCACTATCAGATTGTTTAGTGTCATATCAGGACACTCATTGGTGGGGGTGTGTGTTCTTACCACTCTGCTGAAATTCAGTCGGTATATTCAATAGCCCCAGCCGATTGGGCTAAAAAATATATTGTAATTATCCTTGTTTTATTATGAACGTCGTTTATCTAAACAATATAATCAAATGACCGTGAATTGTTCCGGCGATATTAATGACTGATTTTTGTTTCGCGCGAAGCAGAGAGATTTTCGGAAATTTTAAACGATAATTTTAAACGATTTGAGTCTTTTAACTTTTATCCCAGTAATCGAATAAGCAAGCACACGCACGCACACACACATGTACACACATACGAAGGTTGGCTGAAAGTTAATAGACTAATTCATATGATGACGTCATATGTGCTTTTTATGAATTTTTCTGACCATAAGGATCCAAGCATTGCAACATTGATGGAAGAAATGTGAGGGACACAAAGTGGACTATATTGAAAAACAAACCTCATTTCGTCACATTTCATGAGAGTGTCTTGGTCAGCCTATGTAATTTTCAGTCGAATCACGTAAGTTAGGATGGTCTAGGTCTGATGATCACATAGTCGAGAAAATGACAGTAACCCAGCGATTTTAAATTTGTCTACGTTATTCTAACTTAGATATATATGCTTGATTTCTTTATTTTATGACATATTAACCTTCGTGGGTTATTTATTACCAAAAGCCATCCTTAAATGGAAGGAAGTGTCACATCACGAGATAATAGTTAACGAGGTAGGTTAGTGGGGATTCAACCATCAAAGAGAGTAGACGACCGGCATAGAGTGTGTTTGAGCGAAAGAGAGTGCATCTGACCATCCACCCGGACAATGAGAAAGTTTCAATCTCTCAAATTGAAGAGTCTCGTTAGAATCTAAAGCAGTCCACAAAAATACCTAATTGTCAGCCAATCTTTCTCTTTCTCCAAAATCAATCGAATTTTGATTAATTATCGTCGGACAAATAATAAATGTAAAACTGAAATTCCTTGCGTTGATGTCGTAAAGTTTTAATGTGACAATAGAAATATTTTGCTTCCAGAAAGAAGTCGGGGACCTGCTTCCTTCTCGGGAAACCAAAGGACGAACGTAAAGACAGAGATAATGACATGCACACTCTCTGACAAACCTTCATCCAACATAGATGTCCTAAGCGGCTATCCATTACACACTCCTCTGACCACAAGGCACTTATCCATTTGTCCTCGGGGGTGCTGCATTACAGAAAGAGTACGGTGAATACGAGACATAATTCGTTCTAGTGTGACCGCAGTGCAGATTTGTAAACCGCTACTACAGCGTTGTGAATTCAATCTTCTATGGCTCTACCATATTTATAGCCTTGTACCAGACTAAGCTAAGCCAAGCTGAGTAAAAAAAGTTTATACGTGTGTACGTATGTGAGTATGTGTGAGTGTTCTCTGTGTGTGTCGCCAGGAAAAGGCGTATCCAGAATTTTAAGTAACATAAAATAGATACAGATATGAATTAATGCACACATGGTAATTTTTTAAGGGTGTATCATATAGAGGATTTACAATATCGCATTCCGTATTCAGAGCACTTGACAGTATTTCACAGTCTGGTCGGGCCTCGAAAATAGACATAAAAATACACAAAATCGCATTCAAATTATCTTAAGACCTAGAAGATCGTCGAGGCTCTTTTACAGCATTTCTTGGAATAATAGGGTTTACTTAGCAATGCCCAAAGTAACATGAGACAGATTTTACTGAGTTACATGATACCAGCAGCAGGAATTTTAATTCGGCTTACTGATTAGCTTTTACCAGTGTGATTGGGCCAATCCTATAAGGAGGCGGGTAAATGCTCACATGTGTATGTGCATTTTTCATTACTTACGTGAGCATGCGCAACCGGATAACGTGCCATTGTCGGCTGGAGGGTGAAAAAACTGAAATTTCTAATAGGAAGAGGAAAAATAAGATTATTGGTAAGGTAAGACGATGGGGGAAAGAGAGAGAGAGAGAGAGAGAGAGAGAGAGAGAGAGAGAGAGAGAGAGAGAGAGAGAGAGAGAATAAGAATAAGAATGAAGACATGGGAGTCAAACATAAAACAAAGAATAGTAGAGAATTGTTGGCGCCAGTGTTGTGGGCGTCCGAGTAAAGTTCGACCAGAAAACTATGAGGACCGGTGATTTTTTAGAAAATTTAATTAATGATATGTTATATATAATAAATCAAATTCAAAGTCACTCCCCAATGAATTATAATAGATAAGAATAAGATATGAAAGATGGCAAAGTCTATTACGAGTTACTTTAACAAACTACACACGCGTCCTTTAAGAGAGATTATTTACTTGGCTTTGCTATATTGATTTTTTGATTTGGTAATTTGATAAAATTTGTGAAATTAAAAAATCAGAAAATTAATATAATATAGCAAAGTAGATAGCCACGCACCGGAAAACAAAACAAATCAAAACAAAATTTATCTCCTTGAATGTAAAAAAAAACTGAGTATAAACTAAACAGCTCTTCCTATCATGTCTTACAAGCTAGATTATCCTATCCATCTTGCCCCACACAACAGTATAGGGATACTCATAGTGTAGGAGCCTCTGGGTCTGATGGTTACATTGGCAAGAAACTGATTGTCACCAAGCGCTGTTTACTCTGGGTCTACGCCTATCCTAACTTAGATTTACGTATTTCTTATTACCGATATATACAGTGGTGGAAATAAATATAAGACACCCCATTAAATTGTTGATAATTTTCTTATTATTGCACAAATTCCTCAGAAAATTTGTGTGTGGTACCTAGATCCAATGGGTATTAGTATACATATTCGATTTTATAACAACTTTCCACCAAAAAAAGTTAAGAAAAATACGTTTTCGCGGGTGGAAATAAGTATAAGACAGTTTTTAAAAATTGTATTTAACAGGAAAATTGTACAAAATTCAATATTTACATTTATTCTCTTACTTCAACACATTTGTTTTGGATTGAATCAATAAGTTTTCTCAGAGTTTCAGATGGAATTTTAAAGTTTCTCTATTTTCAAGTTGACGTTTATTTTTGTATACTCTTGACAGAATTCCCCACAAACTTTCTATTGGGTTTAAATCTGGAGACTTAGTGGGCCAGTCAAAAACTTCAATATTTTTTGTTTTAAACCAGTCTTTCGTGAGCTTAAAAGTGTGTATGGCTGCATTGTCCTGTTGAAAAATGGCATTATTGGTGTATAGACGATTCATAAATAGGAAAAGATATATAGATTTTCCTTCCAGTTTATTGGCAGAAATTTGCCCTTTTTCATTTTCATTAAGGAGGGAGTTTCTAGGTATTTTGCAGTAACTGTTTTTGATTATGAAATGTTTAAATAGGACTCAAAATCATGATGAGTCATTCCAGACGCAGGTTTTCCAGACGCAGAAAAATCTCCCCAAACCATAACAGATCCTCCTCCAAATAGTCTTTTTGAAAACAGCTGCTTCTTTCTTAAATCATGCCAATAACATTGGGAGCCGTCGGGTCCATCCAAATTAAACTTTTTCTCATCAGAAAACACCACGATTTCCCGTTTCTCCTTTGTCCATGTTACTTTTTTCTTTACCCAATCCATGCGTATCTTCTTGTGTTTAGAAGTTAAAGCAAGAACTGTCCTCCTGTTTCGATATACGAGATTTGGCGATTCATGGAGAAGTTGACGGACTCTTCTTGGAGTGATGGGTAAATTCTGAGATTTTTGCCGATCTCTTAAGCGTGATTGTTCTTTAGAAGCTTCTCGAAAATTCGACGTCTGGCTGTATTTGTAATTCTAGATGGTCAACCTGGATGTTTTCTGGTGCCATACGATTCAGAGTTCTTTTGATAAATTCTCACAACTGTTCGGGACCTCAACAGTTCTCTTGCAATGAAACTTATAGATTTTTCTTCCAGTTTATGGGCAGAAATTTGCCCTTTTTTATTTTCATTAAGGAGGGAGTTCCTAGGCATTTTACAACAACTATATTCGATTATGAAATGTTAAACTAGGACTCAAAATCATGATGGGTCTTTTTATTATCTGCGTATGCACTTATTCTACCTTTGGCATTCTGAAGTAAACCAGATATACAATTTTTAAAAACTGTCTTATAATTATTTCCACCCTCAAAAACAAAGTTTTGTCAATAAAATTTTTTTGGTGGAAAGTTGTTATAAAATCGAATATGTATACTAATACCCATTGGATCTAGGTACCAGACACAAATTTTCAGAGAAATTTGTGCCATAATAAGAAAATTATTAACAATTTAATGGAGTGACTTATTCTTATTTCCACCACTGTATATATATATATATATATATATAAAATCATGTCGTGCTGCTAGCACAGATTTCCCTGACTCTCTCTCGTCATTCGTCTCTGTCATACATCGCTTTTAGCAGGTCTTCTAGACTACATCCTATGTATGTACAGGGTTGTTGTAGATAAGTTCTAGTTGGTCGTCCAACGCTTACACGTTCGTGTGAAGGGGTCCATCGGATAACGTCACTAATGAGTTCGTCCTTACTTCTCCATCAGTGTCCCGCATGTCTTGTTCGTCTTATTTGGATGAAGCAGCATGGTGTGTGTGAAGTAAGGTGGATTAACCCAACGATGGATCAACGGCTCGCTTCACCTGATGCTGAGCAGAAGAATCCCACAGGTCAACGGCCAGGATCAAATAGTTCAGTCAGGAAACTACTGCTACTCATCTATAAGTGTGGCGTGTATTGATGAAGTAAAAATACAGCCATCGTAAGATTATCGTGACTCTCACTGAAACCATATATATATATATATATATAATCAAGTCGCGCTGATAGCATATCTTTTCTACTGAGATCGATGTCAGCGTATGTATAGGGAAAAAAGTGGAATGTTATTGACAGGTTGTCAATCATATAGAAATCAGGGTCTCTGATAGAATAAAGTGGGAATTCTTCTGTTGTGGCCCCGGAAAGGATCACTAATGAAAACGCACACACGGATATTAGATAACAGATTATATTACACAAGAAAGATGGAGTTACATAGAAAAGGTAAGAAGTCTCGTACTGTTCGGATAACACCGATATTGATCTGCCTCTCTGGCAGCGAAATCTCACAGTACTAATAATGGTGAAAAGAGTCCATTATGGTGAGATGGGTAAGGCTCCCACAACATCCCTTCCCCAAGCCTTTTACTTCGTAAAAGTGCTATCGGTGAATTTCCTTTTACTCCTTGACCGACGTATTTCAGGTGTTGGTTGGAGAGGATCTAAATCGAACATGTCGAAAATGGTGTCTATTGGCTCTTCTTCTGTTTGTGGTACGTCGTTGCAGTCGTTCAAACAGCGTTTCTGTAATTGGTTCTGGTGTCTCTTATGTGTGTATTTGGGTCCTTCTACTATGTACACCATATGATCAATTCTTTTTTAGAAGTTTGTTTAGCGGGGCGCGGAGATCGTGCAAATTTTTTATGAAATTTTGGTAGTAGCTTGTAAGTCCAAGGAAGCTCTATAATGTCGTAACATTATCAGGGGCGGGCATATCCTTGATAGCTGTAGCCCTTTCGGGGTCGGAACGTCTCCCGTCTTTGTCAGTGATATGTCCTAGATATTTGATTTTGTTCATACAGAAATCGCATTTTGCTTCCTTTACCTTGAACCCAAATTCCCGTATTTGAGCAAAAACCTTGTTTAGATGTTCTTTGTGTAGCTCCTTTGTTTTACTACTAATTACAATATCATCAAGATAAGCGAAAGTGAAGTCAAAGTCGCCCAGCATGGAGTCCATCACCAGCTGGAAGATAGCCAGTGCGACTTTTATTCCAAAAACTAGTCTGTCAAGTTTGTACAGCCCTCTGTGTGTGTTAATACAGAGTAGTTTAGAGCTATTTTCTTCTACTGGAATCTGGAGGTAGGCCTCGCTTAAGTCAATTTTTGAAAATACTTTTCCTCCATTTAATTCATTAAAAATCTCTTCTGAGCTGGGGAGTGGATAGTGGTAATCCTTGAGTGCAGCATTCAATCCTGTAGAAAAAACTGCGTATACCCGGATTTCCTTAGATTTTTTTCTTATATATACCGTTGAAGCCGCCCATTCACTGAATTCCACTTTCGATAATATGCCCATATTCACTAATCGGTCTAGCTCTTTATTTATTTCTTCGGTCGTGGCGAACGGTACATTTCGCTTCTTTCTAAAAATGGGGCGTCTATTTTCCTTCAGTTCAAAT
Organism: Sepioteuthis lessoniana; assembly: GCA_963585895.1. Taxonomy (NCBI): domain Eukaryota; kingdom Metazoa; phylum Mollusca; class Cephalopoda; order Myopsida; family Loliginidae; genus Sepioteuthis; species Sepioteuthis lessoniana. The sequence goes on from CAUZXS010000340.1 coordinate 76,477, forward strand.
TTTGTCTTAATTTTTGTACATTTGCCAAGACCAGCTGAAAATACTTCGGGGAAACTACCTTTTAGTTCCATCTTAATTTTTTCAGCTTCGGTTGTAATGTATTCTACTTTTTGGCAAACGTATTAATTGGATGATCCCAGAGATTAAATTTCTGAAACCAGTCCGACCCAAACAAATTTTCTGTGTTCTTCAGTATGAAGATTTTAAATTTTTTGCTTATACCATTTAGTGATACTGGGATAATTATTTCACCTTCAAATTTTATTTTTTCTCCTGTTACCGTTTGCGCCGTCTTGCTTGTTATCTTTATTATTGGCCAATTTAATTTTCTCCAAGTTTATAAGTTTATTATTGATAAATCAGAGCCAGCGTCTAACTGAAATCTTATCGACTTATTAAGTACTTTGACTGTTATGTATTTAGGAACGACTTTGTCTGACTTGTCCTCGCTTTTTGTATGTCTGACTCCGTTTTTAACAATTTTTCTGTTTCTACACTGTGAGCCCTTATGTCCGAATTTATTTCAGTTTTGACATTTTTTTTATACGATAGGGACAGTCCTTGGTCCAATGTAATTTTCCACAGCGGTAGCAACTGCTGGGTGGTTTTTTTTTGGTTGTCACTAGTCTGCCTGTATTGAAATTTTGGGTAATCATATTTTTTCTCTCTTTTACCGGAGAGTATGATTGGGATCTATGCTTGACTTTCCTTACGTAAGTAACACAAGACTCCTCGATATTTTTTTAGTCTTTTCTGACACTCACTATCCTCTGACAGTCTTCAGCCAGTTTTTGAAGTGTGAGATCGGGTTCGTTCTCTAATTTCAACAAAACTCTGCGTCTGGTTTCCGCGTATTTTGCCGACACTAGGCCTTGTGCGAATATTAGACATTTGAAGTTATCCGCTGAAAATTCGCCTAGTTTAAAATCGTCGCAGTTTTTGTTGACGATCGAGGCAAACCCTTAATAATCATCATGGTCCCTTTTTGTTAAGTTGAGATATTTCCCTCTTTTGTAGAATAGAGATATTTTGGAGCTGAATAATTCTGACAGTAATTTAACTGTTTCTAAAAAGCCAAGTTCGCAAGTTTTTTTTGGTAAGATATAATCTACGAACTTGTTGTGTTCCACAGTTCCTAGCTTTCGTAGAAGTAGCCGGACTTTTTTTGCATCAGTCCAATCAGCACAGTCGGCAATATAGATATCTTCATATCTTCTGTAATATGCCTCAAAGGTCTTATTCTCATCTGGTGCGTAGGAAAATGTTTTGAGTGCGTTCCACACTGCATTTTGAGTGAAAATAGTAGTACTATCTGTAGGCTGGTTATTACTTAGACTTTTAAAAAGTGCTTCTTGTTGTTTTTGCAATTCAAGGAAGAACCGTTGTTGTTTTTCCTCGTTTTTTAAGATTCTTTCTTCGTTTTCTTTCTGAAGTTGTTGTTGCTTTTCCTCGATTTTTTTTGTCGAGACTCCATTTGGAACTTCATCATTTGTGCAAACATTTCTTTAAGGTCTTCCATTTTTTTTAGACGTTAAAAAAAATTTCTATTCAAAAATTTTTTTTTTCTTTTGGAGGGGGAAGTTTTTTTTTCTTCTGTAAATATCCCCAGATATCAAGAATAATTACTGTGTGTGTGTGTGTGTTTTTTTTGTACAACACAAACTATAAGCGCCGAATTAAATTTTTCTCTCTGAAGTCGGAAGAAAGAAAAATATGAAAATCACTTTTTGATTACTTGATAATCTTACTTACAGATTTAAAGAAAATATCCGCTATTCGACACACTCTGTCGTTTGTACTATTAGATACCTTGTAGCTGTTTACAAAAATCTTGTTCGGTTCGTCGTATGCTGGAACTTTGTTGTAGATTCTTAAACAACTTGTAGTTGGGTATCTCTTTGTTGTTGCGATGTATATTCGCCGGTATGTTGTGCGATTAACCCCTTTTGCTTGTTGGAGAGTCCCTTTTTTCGTTCGAGTTCCTCGTCGCCAGTATGTTGTGGCCCCGGAAAGGGTCACTAATGACAACACGGATATTAGATAACAGACTATATTACACAAGAAAGTTAGAGTTACATAGAAAAGGTAAGAAGTCTCGTACTGTTCGGATAACACCGATATTGATCTGCCCCGTGGCAGCGAAATCTCTCAGTACTAATAATGGTGAGAAGAGTCCATTATGGTGAGATGGGTAAGCCTCCCACAACATCTTCTAAGCTGTAGCCGTGTCAATATATATATATATATATATATATATATATATATATATATATATATATATGATTGGTTTATTATTTGTTTAACGGCATATCAACTCTTTATGCGTTATATAAAGTCGTAATTCTATTCATTTGTAAATGTTTGGTAACAACCCTAACTATATTTTTAATGTTAGGTTACATTTTTAAAAATTGCACTTGAAATAGTCTATAATCATTTGTTTGCTGAGTTAAAGGGATTCAAGTACTCTTAAGTCAAATAATACGTTTCCAGATGCTTCAAGGTTGAGCATCAGTGATGTACTGTCTTCATTGCCAATTTCGTATTGTTACAAATCATATCGGCTCCAACAGCGACCCCGACCTGAGTCCGGAATTCCCAGGTCGCCACCTTGACAGCTTTGTGCTACATACCTTTTTTTCTTACCAGCAAAACTCGTTCTTTTTATCTAACCTTAATAATTTCCATAAAATTATATATTTTCAATTAATTAATAATAATCCATAGTTAACAATTTTAGCTTCAAGTAACTGTTCTCAATACAAAGAATTTACATACAGTTAGACGATTTCAAGTCTTCTTGGTATTAATAATTCGTTTTTTTTGCACAGTCATAGTTTCATATATTCTGATCCAATATTAGGTGTTTCCGTTGTGTAATGGCTAACGTGATGGACTGCAGCCCCGAAATAAGTGAGTTCGAACTCTAGTTGCGCTATAACGTTCACTTTCGAACTAATACCCTTGGTAAAAGTATGGACCTCTTTATCCTCCAAGCTATGCATTTTTGTAGAATATCGGTGATACTATTTAGTATCACCGATGTTCTACAAAAATGGCTTTGGCACTAAATAACCCATGAATATTGATATGGCATCAAGCAAAGAAACAAAACCAATTATCCAATAATGATAATTTTTAATCAGAACTATCTAAACCAAAGATGGGACTAACAGGTACTATCATTCTGGGTCGGAGTTGACCTAGCAGTAATGGCTATGAAGGGGTACTTCACACACATCCAGAGATCTAGAAGTGTTGATTTACCACCAGATGCAGTTTAGTGTCATATCCAGTTCATTTGAAATAAATTACGTGAAGAAATGGAACAATGTACCTCAATTGTGCAGAGCTTGACACCATTGTACACACACGAATCATTAAATTTCGATATAATCTGAAAATTAAAATAAGAAATTGAATTAAAAAAAAAGAATCGAGTGTATATTTACCTTGCTGAGTCTTTGAAAAATTCAAGCTGATCTAGATGCCATTTATAAAAAATTATACTCACAAAGAATATATATATATATATATATATATATATATATATATATATATATATATATATATATATATATATGTGATGCATTCAATAGGTTTCCAGACTTTTTTTTTGTACAGGCATTTAAAATCATCGTAGACACTTGAACATTCAGTATGTTATTGTTATACATCTTATGCGATGAATGACCAATTTTTATGATTTCAAATTCAAATGAACAGCTACAGCAGGAATTGGAATACACCCTACTAAATCCTGATTGTCACAGCTGGTGAATTTCAAAAATGCAATCTAACATTTTAGAAGAACGATATGCAATAAAATTCTGTTTTAAACATGGAAAAAATGCCCCAGAAACGTATGGAACGTGTCAGACTGCTTTTTTGACCATCTTGCATGAATCGAGCATCAGTTTTTGAGAGGTATAAGAGATTCAAGGAAGGCAGGGAGTCTGTGAGGGATGGTGAGAGGTGTGGGAGGAGTAAGGAAGTCAATACAGCAGAGTTAACTGGCCAAAGGGTTAGGGTTAGGGTTACTATGTTGAGGTTTTAAGGGAGTTCAGGAAGAGATTCCTAGGGAAGAGGCCAGCACTCTTCAAATCGGGTCAGTGGCATTTCCAGCAGGACAATGCACCAGTCCACAACTCCATCCTTGTCACTGACCATAAAGAAGAAAAACAGAGAAGAAAGAGAGGAAACATTAAGAAAGAAAGAAAGAAAGAAAGAAAGAAAGAAAATTCCCGCAAAGAAAGAAAGAAAGAAAGAAAGAAAGGAAAAAGGAGACCAGAAAGAAAGAAAGAAAGAAATCTTCGATGATTACAGTGTGCCCCACTACTGCGGCAATTTGTCAGAGGGGTAAGACCATCTCTTAATGAGTCTCCTAGATATGACACTTAACCATCTGATGGTGAAGCTCCAGTCTTAGAATTTGGGGGGAAAATGGAGTACACCTCAATCATCATAACTACCGGGTCCACGGAGAAATATCACCTGTTAGGGTCTCATCTAGAACTATCTAATCATTTGCTATACTTGAAACCACTTAATTGAGTGCATACAAATGATTAATGTTAAATTCTTAGTATTACGTAGAGGTCCTTGAAAACATTTAAACGAGCAAACAATAAATAATGTTAAATAGAATTACTAATGTTTGATAGAAATACTTGAAACTATTTTGGTATAGTCCCCGGGGCGTAATGTCTAAAGTGCTACACTGCGACCTTGAAGTAAGCGAGTCCGAACGCCAGTCACGCTATTACGTTCACTTTCGGACTAATACCATCGGGAAAGGTATGAATACCATTATCTCCCCAGCTATGGACTAAATAGTATCACTACCGGTCTAAAAAGATGGCTTTGACATAAAATAACTCTCAAAGGTCGATATGCCGTTTATCAAAGAAACCAAGACTTGAACAATTTAAATATGTGCCAATAAAACTATCAGTATCAGATATCAATACTTTAAAACATTTAGTTGTGTGCAAATAAGACTATTGGTGTTAGATAGCAATACTTTAAACTATTTAACTGTGTGCAAACAAATGCGCTTTGGCTCGTTTAGAAATTATTACCAAGAAACTATTCATTTACAAATCATGTATTTGATATAAATATATACGTGATGCCTTCAATAAGTTTCCAGAATTTTTTGTACTGGCATTTAAGCTTGTCGTAGACTCTTGAAAATTCACTATGATATTGCTATACATTTTATGAGATGACTGACCAATTTTTATGATTTCAACTTCAAATGGAATACACCTTACTAAAGCCTGGTTGTCACAGCTGGTGAATTTCAAAAATCCAATCTGGACGTGAGGACACTTTAGAAGAACGATATGCAATAAAATTTTGTTTTAAACTTGGAAAAATGCCACAGAAACGTATGAAATGCTTCAGACTGCTTTTCGACCATCTTGCATGAATCGAGCATCAGTTTTTGAGTGGAATAGATCTAAGGAAGGCAGGGAGTCTGTGAGGGATGGTGAGAGGTGTGGGAGGAGTAAGGAAGTCAATACACCAGAGTTGATTGGCCAAAGGGTTAGGGTTAGGGTTACTATGTTGAGGTTTTAAGGGAGTTCAGCAAGAGATTCCTAGGGAAGAGGCCAGCACTCTTCAAATCGGGTCAGTGGCATTTCCAGCAGGACAATGCACCAGTCCACAACTCCATCCTTGTCACTGACTATTTGACCTCAGCCTCCCTATAGTCCAGACCTTGCTCCCTGTGACTTTTGGTTATACCCTAAGCTCAGAGGCTGTCGTTATGAGACAATTGAGGAGATGAAAGAGGCTGTGACGAAGGTCATTGACACGCTCACACAAGAGGACTTCCATGGGGCCTTCCAGAAGTTGTTGGAACGGTACAACAAGTTCATTGCAGCCGGAGGAGATTACTTCGAAGGGGACTAGAGTTTCATGTGTGTACTATTAATAAAAGTGCCCATACGAAAAAAGTCTGGAAACTTATTTGACGATCCTCGTAAATACGACAAATATGTTATTTAATGTAAAATATATAATATTTAATGTAAAATGAAAATAAAGATGATAATGACATTTTTCAAAAGTATTTTTTTTCAAATTTTCTAAACTGCCCACATTAAAAAAAGGTATCAAATTTTCTTTGTTGTTGAGGTTCAAAATTTTAAAAGGTCAACAAGAAATACATTACTCATTTTCTTTAAAAATATATATATATAAAAAATTGAACTCTAATTACGTCACATGCATTTTAACAGTATTAACGATAATAGAATTTTCTAATATTTTTTTCCTTTTTTTTTTCATCTGAAATTAATTTTTAAATGAGACATAATATCACATAGTAACATAGCCTTGAAGATGGTTAAAACACGAAACATAAAAGCAATGGCACATTATACATAAATAAATATATACATACACTGGACATCTTTTTTATGTTTTATATTCACACACACACACACACACACACACACACACACACACACACACACACACACACACACACACACGTATATAATACAGTTTATATCATTAACTGGTGACGTTATCCACCTCTTCTTGTGGGAGAGCAGAATAAATTTCAAAGAAACACATATACATATGGGCGTGATTGTAGGTCAGGGCTTCTCATACTTTTTACTTGATGCACTCCTTGTACCAAATTTAATTTCCATTCATCCCCAAATAAATTAATTGAATATAAAATTACAAAATATAACTTAGTCTCACAGGATGCCATGATGAGAGGGATTGATTTTTTAAAGTGTTTTCGGTTTCAAGTTATTAATGGATACTGAATCATATAATGACACGCACACCAACAAATACCTGATAATACTGAGACGGACTACGTTTTTTACGGTTTGAGCAGATTTGTTCGTTAAAGATAAATTGATTTTGGTTTTATTCAACAAAAATATATTATCTTAGATAAGAAGGAAAAAATGTCTGGCATTTTATTTTAATTTCACTTTTACATTATATTTCTTCCTTTTTCAAATGAATAATTTCATTTTCATTATTAAATCTTTTTTCTCGAGACATATCATAACCTTATATAAAAAATGATCTTTTAGAAATTAGTATTTTTAGCGTTCCATCTACTGAAAAATACATCAGTATGCGACTAGCGAAAGCATGGACAGCTATAGAAAGGTTATCGATCATACGGAAGTCAGATTTATCCGATGAAACAAAAAACAATTTTTTCCAAGCTGCGATCGTGTCAATTCTACAATATGGATGCACTATATGGACGCTGACTAAGTGCATAGAGAAAAAGCTAGACGAGAATTGCACAAGAATGTTAGGAGCTATATAGAAAAATCCTTGAAGCAACATTTCACAAAACAGGTGTTGTACGGTCACCTACCTCCCATCTCTAAAGCCATCCAGATAAGACGGACAAGACATGCGGCACACTGATGGAGATATTAAGACGAGTTAATTTGCGACGTTCACACGGACGTGCATGTGTTGGACGACCAGTTAGAACTTATCTACAACAGCTCTGTGCGGACACAGAATATTGTGTAGAAGACCAGCTAGAAGCGATGAATAATCGAGACGAATGGTGAGAGAGAAAGAGTTAGGGAAATTCGTGCTAGCAGCGCGACGAGATGATGATGATGATAATGAATTTTATAAAATAATTCGTTTCAAACATAATTGTTTTGAAGATATAGTCACACACACACACACACACACACACACTCACATATATATAGTGAACAGGTTGGAATCAACGAATTATTTAAAAATATTTGGTAAATAGAATAAATAAAAAAGTGCTCAAATGCTTTTACACACACACATACACACACACACACACACATACACACACACACACACACGCATACATATATATATAAGTCGAAATTAGGCGTCAGTAGCACTTTTTTCAAGGAAATCAATAGCGAAGGATCCTTTCATGTCCCAGGAAACTCAAACTCGTAGTGGAAATCCATCTTCGGGCCATTTGTAAGCAATTTTTTTACTAAAACATGCTTCGTCGTAATTGCACTTTTGTCAGTAAATTTCACATGGTTTGTATTTCTTAGTGATCAAAAATTCATTGACATACCTCTGATCAAGCCTGGATCACTTTGTTTGATTTGCCGCCATTTTGAAGAAATATGTTTGAGTGATTAGGATAATTTTTGCAATAAACCAATCCCTAAAAATGCAGAGTTTACATTCAGGGAAAAATTATAAATATAAAAACGAAAGTATTTTGCTTTGCTTAAAAGAAATTGCCCTTATTTATTGAATGGTTCATGCAAATATATATATTATCGGCCATACTTGTAAATGTTTTCGTAGAAATTAATTCTCTTCAAGAATTTTATTATTTTTAGCAGAACATTCGACAGCCCAAACTAATATCATCTAGTATTATCTTATACCAAACTCTACATTTTATTCTTATGAAACAAGAATCAATCTTATCTATGTTGAGTTAATTCAATCCTTCAACTTGATTAAAACTGTCTGCAATTTTTGTCAAATTAGTTTTTCTGTTGAACTGTACTTGACAAGAAATTCTCCATTTCTCGCATTGATAAGTTTTAAATTTCCCATAGTTTACTAGTTTATTGTTGTCATTATTTAGTTTAATAGCATATCAATCCTTGTGGGTCATTTGTGGGTCATTTAAAACTTATTATGTGTGTGTGTGTGTGTAATAATTTGTAAGCGTAAAGTTTGCCGGTAACATTATTTATATACGAATTAGAGCACATTTCTTTGTACGCAGTTAAATGGTTTCAAGTATTGCGATCTGACACAAGTAATTTTTTTGATATTAATAATTTGTTTTTACTGTTAACTGTCTTCAGGCACTGCCATACAACAATAATTCAATTCAACAACATTAACTTGTTCTCACATAGCTAAACGGTTTCAAGTATTGCTATTTAACACAAATATTAATATTAACCGTTTGTTTAATATTAATATTGATATTAACCATTTGTTTGCCCGGTTAGATGATTTCAAGTATTGCTATCTCAACCATTGACCATATCCTACCGCTTTCTAGCACCTTAAAGATAAAAAGGGCTGGGTACTTGTTTTCCACTAGGGCAATTTGAAGAATACGGTCAACACAATCATATAGGTGTTAGGGTTTGACTTGCCAATTGATCGGATCGGGCCTCTCCGACCGCCCGTCTCGTCCAGTGAAGGCAGAAGTGGAGTGTTGCATGTCACGTGAACACTTTAGTTGCTAGGTCATAGACTACTCACCACCAGGATCGCGTCCTCATGCATTAAGAGTCGTCACTTACAGCCTTTAGGTGGTCTCAGTGCCAGGAGGGGTCCTTCTCTTCAACAGAAGTCCAGCCAACGTATTCTGTAAGCCCCGGTTGACATAGCGTTTTGTTGCTATTTGATTATCTCTTCGGAGATATCATCTCTTATGAATCATATTTACCAACACCTCCGCTCGGGCAGGAGATGACACTAGGTCAATTTTTAAGCAGAGTTTAACAGATTTGAATTCAGAGGTTTCCTTCTCCTAGACTAGTTGCCTCACCAAGGTTGAAGAACCTAGTCCACCCTACTATTTACCCATAGCTGGAGGGAGAATAATTGGATTCATACCTTTCCCGGAGGGTATTAGTGCTATGTGCAATGCAATCAGTCTCGTTCAGGATTTGAACTCTTGTCACCGTGTCCATTTCCTACGACTATAACCATTACACTACGGGCACCTCTTATGATTATATGCATCACTAATGACGCGGAAAAGATCCGGGTCTTTTCGGTCATAGCCAGAGGGTTCGTTCATTTAAATGAACCGAATATTTTGAACAAGTCGGATGTTAACCACTACTTGTGACTTTCATTCTGAATCAGTCATTCTGCTCAGTGTACAGTAACTGGTCAAAATGATCGAGCGATTTTTATTCTCTTATAAAGGGCTTTATGAATGCTTGCTTGTAAATTCACACCGGGACTCCTATAGTTTTATTCGACCCGCGAAAATTTTATTTGCTCTTCCAACAGGGGTTTATATTGATTACTTTGAGAAGCTTTGGTTTAAATATTTATTTCGGTCCGAATTGAGTGTTTCTAGTTTTAAAGATCCTTTTAGATTTTGTTTTGAAGTAAATGAAGAGGCTATAAGGATGCATTTAAAATTATCTATATCATGATGAGAGAGATTTAAATCTTTCGTCATGGTTAAACAACAAGAATTATCTCGAAGAGTTTTTAAAGCTGAAGCTAAGTTCAGGAAGAGTTTCGCCAACTGGGGTGAAAAATTCGCAAGGAATAATAATAATAATAATAATAAGAGAGAAACAGAATCTCTCCTAATAGCAGCACAAAACAACACCATAAGAACCAATCTTATCAAAGCGAGAATAGATAAGACACAAGAAAATAGCAAATGTAGGTTATGTGATGATAGAGACGAAACCATCAATCACATAATAAGCGAATGCAGCAAATTAGCACCGAAGGAGTATAAGATTCAACATGACTGGGTGGGCAAGTTGATCCACTAGGAGATATGCAAGAAATTTAAATTTGACCAAACGAACAAATGGTATATGCACAACCCAGCATCTGTTCTGGAGAATGACACACACAAACTCCTATTGGAATTTGACATACAAATAGATCACCAAATCTCGTGCAGAAGACCAGACCTTATTGTAATCAACAACAACAACAACAACAACAAAAATAAAAAAGAGAACTTGCAGAATTGTGGACTTTACTGTATCGGCTGACCACAGAATAAAACTGAAAGAAAGTGAAAAGAAGGATAAGTACTTTGACTTTGCTAGGGAGCTGAAAAAACTGTGGAACATGAAGGTGACTATTACACCAATCGTGATTGGTGCTTTCGGTACAGTAACAAAAGGATTATTAAAGGGACTGGAGGACTTGGAAGTTGGAGGATGAGTGGAGACCATCGAAACTACAACATTGTTGAGAACAGCCAGAATATTGAGAAGAGTCTTTGGAACTTGAGGAGAATTGCTGTCACTCAAACTCCTGTAAAAAACCATAAACTAACGCTGATATGAAAAACTCTGAAGGAGTAAATAGTAATAATAATAATAATAATAATAATAATAATAGATATCACGCAGATGTTAACTTGAAATAAACTGCCGCATAAAAGTCTAAAAAGCAAAAAATCGATTTTGCAAAGCCTGATATAACGACCCGTATGTCTGCGTGTGTTATGCTTGCAGGTGTGCGCGCACACACACACACACACACACACACACACACACACATATATATATATATATATATATATATATATATATTATCCAGAGATTGTTTCGTTATATCATAACTCTTCAGTGAGGCTAGACCCGTGAGATACGCCAAACTGGAATCGAAACCCGGCTGACTTTATGTTAGTGGGACATCTTACCCAAGAGTCATCATCATTTTCAGCTACTGTTTTTTTTTTTTTTTTTTTTTTTTTTTTACTTATATATTATCGGCTACCTAGAGTTTTAAATTCTTGAGAAGAGCAATTGTGTTTCAGCGTATTTGGCAGCCGGCAAATTTCCCCTCGAGAGAGTTAAACACATGGGAGGGGACCATGTGCGTGTGTTTATGTGTATGTACATATATGTTTGAGCATATACATATATGTATAGACATGTGTATATATTTGTATATTTATATGTGTATCTTTCTTTATATATGTCTCCATGTGAGTGTATGTCTGTATGTGCATGTAAGTGTGTCTGCAGTTACATATGTACAGACACACATATACACATATATCTATACATATTTGTTTGTGCGCATGTGTATTTGCGTATATACACACGCTCACACACACACACACACACACACACACACACACACACACACATATATATATATATATATTGTTATCCACAGACAGTTCTATCAGAACTCTTCAGTGTGGCTAGACACGTAGGACGCTCGAAGCTGGGATCGAAACCCGTCCAAATTTACGTTAGACTTAATCTCAGACCGCTCGGCCAACAAGCGTACCACGTTGGCTAAGGGAATTTTTAAGGTGTTATGTAGCAACAGCAACAGCGTCCGTTTGTTTACATTTTTATACCCTATCGGCTACCAGAGTGCTCAATTCTTTCGAAGAGCTTTGCATTATGCGAGCGGCGGCCGAAAATTCCTTCGCCAGAGTACCCAAACCCCATGGGGGAGCGTATTCGTGGTTTTCTTAGTTTCTTTATTTAATGGCATATCGACGTGTATGTGTTATTTAATGCCAAAGCCATCCCTGCAGAGGGACAGAAGTTGTACTATTTAAAGCATAGCTGGAATATATATATATATATATATATATATATATATATATATATATATATATATATGTATATATATATAAGTGTGTGTGAGTGCGTATTTAAACTATGAACTGTCACAATTGGGAGGGGGAGTGGTTGAATTTTGAGGTTGGTATTGGGTGGGAAAAATGCTATCAGTGATTGCAACCCTGGTAGCAGAATTTATTGCATAATTGGATTTTTGATGCTGTGAGCAGCAGGGATGACCTTGAGCCAATCGAACCATTTTCTCCCAATTGGGCTTCATGCCTAATTGGGGCCCACGTAAGAGTGCGATCTATCGGTTCGTCAAGTACATACAACACTATGCCGTATACAAAGTCTGTCTAAAAAGTAATTGGACTGGGTGTGCTCGGTGAGTTATATGCGAAAGAAGGATAAGCTGATTGTGTTATCATCTATCAAGATATTTTGGGAGTATATAATTGTAATCTTTGTTTTCGGTGACAATTTCCAATTTTCATATGCTTTTGTTTACACCTCTTTTTCTGGTTGTGTAGCTATGGGTACTGAAGAAAAAATAAACCTGAAATTTTGGGCCCGGTTGGGGAAAACTCCGTCTCAAACACTTGAAATGCTTTAGCAAGTGTATGTCACGCACATATGTTTTTGAGTAGGGCAAAAGGTTCAAAGAGGTGGCACAAGCAGGTTAACGATGACTCTAATAGCGAGAGGCTTTCAACAGGCAAGATGAGCGGTGTGTGATGATCATCGATTGACTGTTCGAATGATCCCAAGTTAACTGGACAAGAAAAAGTACTGTATTTGGAAGATTATCACCAAAGATTTGGACATGCAGAAAGTCTGTGCAAAAAATGCTCCAAAGACGGTTAAATGAAGTTTAGAAGGAGCACCGCTTGCAAGTGTGTCAGGACATCATCGAGCGTCTTCAAATTGAAACAGACCTGGTTCCTAGAACCATCATTGGTGATGAGACATGGATTTTTGAGTAAGACCCGAAAACCAAGCGCCAAAACAGTCAGTGGAAGTCGACGAGTCCGAAGACAGCAAGAACCACAGTCAAAAGATCACATTCTTCGATGTGAAAGGCATTGTCCACAGCAACTTCTTGCCATTGGGCTAGATGATCAATCGGCAAATCTACAAGGAGACCCTGCACCGTATGCTTTGTTTCGTACGCGAGAAGAGACGAGAGTTATGGTGGGATAAATCGTCGCTGCTTCACTACGACAATGCACCTGCTCACAATGCCTTGAGCACCCGGCAATTCCTGGCTGAGAGAAACACAACCGTCCTTGACGTTTTTTCTTTTCCTTAAGCTGAAGGAGATCATCAAGGTGACCCGTTTTGAATGCGTGGAGGCCATCGAGAGGATCGTAGCAACGGAGTTGAAAGGCATCTTAGGAGAATTCTTCCAGCAATGGATAAATGCGTGGCAGGTGCTCGTGGTGTAATGCTTAACGTCGTAGGAAACGGACACGGCGACACGAGTTCAAATCCTGGACGAGACTGATTGCATTTCACATAGCACTAATACCCCCCGGGAAAGGTATGAATCCAATTATTCTCCCTCCAGCTATGGGCAAATAGGGCAGACTGGGTTCTTCAGCCTTGGTGAGGCAATTAGTCTAGGAGAAGGAAAACTCTGAATTCAAACCTGTTAAACTCTGCTTAAAAAATTGACCTTGTGTCCTATCCTGCCCGAGCGGAGGGGTTGGTAAATAAGGATGCGTGGCGTAGAAAGATGGAAAGTGCATTACACTCGAGGGGGATAACTTTGAAGAGGAAACCAAGTCGTTTGTTGTTTGGAAGTGAAATAAATTGTTGCACCAGTCTCGTTACTTTTCCGACACACCTTGTATATGTTCCCTATTGATCCCCGCACCCTCTAAAACCGGCCCTGGTTAGTAGTGATCCTAAACTAGGTGATTGCCATTTGTCCTTGAGTAGAGATTCATTAAAATGTTACTGATTTTAGCGTCATGTTTAAGATACTGGAGGCAATTCTTGAGAAGATGAGTTTGCTAATATTATGATTTACGGACCAGAATTTTAAGACGCAGTGTATTAATAAAGTTTACGATCATTTTAAACAGGTAAACAGTTAAAATATCAATATCTTAAGAGCCAGCGTATCAATAACGTTCATTATAATTCTAAACAGGTAAACACTTCTTATTTGGTTTCTATATCAAAGTTTTTAGAGTAAATATATTCATAAAGTTCACAATCACTTTAAACAGGTAAATAAGGATTTGAGAAATTTTATTTTTATTTTTGCAAATAAAAAGATCACGTCTATTGGGTAAAGAAGCTTTCTTTATGGATTCTTTTATTACCTTGAGGCGATAGTTTCTTTACGGGAAGCGGTTGATCTTGCAACTTGTATGTATATATTAATTTTTAGGATCCGAATAAACTCGTTTCCTGCGTAAGCATTGACTGTATATTATAATTTATATATTTTATGATGATCATACGAAAATTTTATATATATATATATATATATATAGGTGTGTGTGTGTGTGTGTGTGTGTGTGTGTGTGTGTGTGTGTGTGTGTTACTCAATATTATATAACTGGCTAAACTAAAGTATATCTTAAGGATTGATCTGTCTGCAAAGTCACTTGGTGCAGATTTATTGACGTTGAGAAGTTGAAACATAAATATATCTTTGATGACGTAAATATATCTCTAATGACGAGGAGCAGGCCAAGGAAATCTCTCTCTCTCTCTCTCTCTCTCTCTCTCTCTGTCTCTCTCTCTCTCAATATGCATATATATGTATATATTTATATAAGTAGATTATTTGAATATGATGATGAGCAGTCAGAAAATCACAGTCACATCGGAATTTGAAGCTAGGTAGCTCAAGCAGTCGCTAAGGGAGGAAGTGAATAGATAGATAAATCTCTAAAACAATTGAAGAGAAATGACTCCGACTAAACTAATGCTACTCTCACAAAAACTCGTGAGAGAAAACGTGATAAAATCCTCCGAACTTGTGAAGAGATTCGTTGTGTTCAGTTTCTTTCTTTCCTTCCACACAAGCAATCACACTACACCAGAAAGAGTGAGCGAGATTCACGTAGATTGCTTCTTCGTCTAAGGGTAACGCAAATTGATAATCTCTTTCTACGTCATTTCGTTAAGCGCCCAAGTTAAGTCAGCCGTCTCAAGCGTCCAAATCGAAGTTTCAACTGTGTTAGTGACACGTTAGAGCATCGTTCTTCGGTTGTCAGCTTATTAGAGAAGCATGGCTGGTCCACCAAAAAACCTTCACCACGATAAATAAATCCCGTTTAGTTATCCCAACAGTTCATATCTTTAACCGAGCTGTTGGGATCTAATGTATCAAGATTGACGGAAGAGTCTATCATATATATTTATATTTGAAGAAATTTTTTTTCTGTATTTTTGGACAATGTTGTAATCTTTGATGAATCTCACTATGTATAAAATTGTGGCATATATATATATATATATATATATATATATATATATATATAAATGCAAAGCTCTGCTTATGAACTGAATACTCCGGTAGCCGATAGAGTATATGTAAAAGTATATACTTAAAAGAAAATTCCCTCGTTACGCTGAGGGTAAGATATCCGACTGATGTAGAGTCAGCTGGGTTTCTATCCCAGCCTTGTGATACAACGAAAGAGTCCGTCTGTGGCTGACAATATACATTTATTTGAGAAAGTTTTTATTGGTACAATTGATATTGTCATAATTTTTGTCGAAAAATCATTGTTCATGGTATATTTTCAGTTATCTGTTTGCGCTTTCAGAGTGGGAGCTTTCTTCATATACATATAATGTAGTTTGCAATATCTATAAATAAATATTGGTCAGTATCGGTGATATGCCTGAGAATAGTGTACACACAGAGTTAACAATGCTTGGTGACTGTTAGTTTCACGCTTATGCGATCATAGGAGATTTGTTGGAATATGTTCTGTTGACCCTATGATTTACTAAAAGATGGAAATAGGCAAAAAAGAAGATGAAAACAGAGAGAGAGAGAGAGAGAGAGAGAGAGAAGGAAAGATTAAAGGAAGAAAAAGAAAATGAAGAGGAATAGATAAAAGAAAAAAAGGAAAGAGAGAAGCAAAGAGAAATGATGTTAGAGCAGAAAGAAAAGAAAGAAGGGGAGGAAATGGAGAAAGAAGAGGGAGAAGGGAAGAAAAAGGAAGAGAGATGGAGGGAGGGAGAGAGAAAGAGTGTGTGTGTGCGAGAGAGAGAGAGAGAAAGAAAGAGAGAGAGAGAAAAAAAGAGTAAGAGAAAGAGAAAGCGAGAATGAGTGAGAGAGGAAGAGAAAAGGAGAGAGAATATGAAGGAATAAGAAAGAAAGAAGAGAGAAAGAGAGAGAGAGAGAGGGAGCGGGAGAAGGGGAGGAAGAGAGAAAGTGTAAAAAAGAGAGGGAGAACAGGAAAAGTATAAGAGAGAGAAGGAACGAGTTTGGGTTAAAGAAAGAAAGAAAGAAAGAAAGAAGTAAATTAAGGAATCAGAGAAGGAAAGGAAAACAATTGAGGAAAGGAGGAAAAAGAGAAAAAAAAAAGGAAAGAAAGAGTAGAAGGGACTGAGGTGGAAGGAAGAAATGAAAACGAGAGAAAAAATGTAAAAAACCCTCACAAATTCAACCACACAGAAAACGATGGTGATGATCATAATAAAGACGATGGCAGTGGTGATGATGCGTAATTATTTTGTTTTCAAGTTGGTCTGTGTCTATAGTAAACGAATTCCGAGAATAGAAGCCATCTTTATAAACCAGACGCTGCAGTACATTGTATCATATCAACACATTCTTGCTTATACAAACATCTTTAACGAAGTGTGGATTGGTATGCGTGAAGGCATTTCTACGTTCCTAGCCGTATCTATATATGTGATTTCTATTATTGGATGTCCTTATTAACAACTTCAGCACCAAGTTTTTTTCTCACCAGCTGAATTCTGTGGGCTAATAATAGATCAATGGGGATTTCCCAGACACCAAACAGCATCGCTGGAAAGCAGGTATCAGCCACAGTAGTGTGCGGAGGACAAAATGAAGTCAAGGTGCGAAATTTCAAAAAGGGAGACATTAAATAAATTCAGTTGGTTACTGACACATGAGAACAACTAAACGTCTTTTAGTACAGAACGTGTTAAAAGCATTTGATCGACATTGGGTGTACTGAAGGTAATGCCTGTTTCTTATTAGCCCTAATTCAAAAGTAGATTCATCTTCATCATCACCATCATGTCGTGCCGCCAGCACGGATATCCCTGACCCTCTCTCGCTACTTCTCTCTATCGTTCATCGCTTCTGGCTGGTCCTCAGGGCTACATACCGTATCCTTACAGAGCTGCTGTATGTAGGTTCGAGCTGGTGGCCCTGCTTTATGAGGGGGTCCTTATGAGCTCGTCCCTGCTTCTACAGCAGTGCCCTGCATGTCTAGTTCATCTAACTTTGATAGTTTTCATGATGGGAGGTAGGTGGCCGTACAGTTGGTGCTTTGTGGGGTGTTGCTTCCAGGACTTGTTCAATATTGCTCGCAGCATTCTTGTGTAGTTGCTGTCAAGCTTTTTCTCCAGCCGTTTACTTAGCGTCCATGTAGTGCATCCATATAGCAGTATCGAGACGACCTCTGCTTCGAAGAAACTGCGTTTCAGAAAAATAATATTCGACAATGTGGCTTAAAAATATATCGGAAAAATAAAAACCGTTTTCTTGGAATTGATAATTCATTCGTATAATTTATTATCACTCACGGATTCATCAGATACTTAATTTTCTTCTTAAAATGATAACGAAATTCGTCAGAGAAACAGACAATAAATGCCGGTTGTTATGGAGCTTTTAAATTTTGGATTTAAACATCTGTTTCCTGCTTATTATAATAGAGGCACGTTTTGCGTAACAGTTATCATCGTAGGAAATAGAATCGGTGACCCTAGTTCAAATCATGGGCGACGCTGTTTGCCTTTCACTTCGCTCTAATGCCCTTGGGAAAGGCATGAATCTAAATCTTCACCTCTCCAGCTATGGGTTGATAGTCGGGTTCTTTAGCAGTAGCAATGTAACCATTTTAGGAGAAGGGAAACTTTGAATTCAGTTCAGCTGTACTCAGCTTATAAATTAACCTTGTATCAAATGCGGAGGGTTTGTGTAAATATGTACTCCTTGGATCAGAGTAATTTTTGGCTTTTACGTTTTTCCCCTTAATCACAACCCACCTCTGTGGTCACCATTTGGGAACGGTTGGGAGCATATAACTGGTCGTGACGAAACGACTGAAGACAGTGTCACTTAAAGGCTTCCTGCACGGTTTCCAGGTGTAGGAGCAGCATCTTCCTCAATGTATAGCTTCCCAGGAGAACTATTTTAAAAGATATAAAGTTGCTTTGTAATTAAGTGAATAATAAACATTTTTTACGTAATAATCCTTGTTACTGAATAGTCCGATTATTATATATGATAAAGAAGAAATAAAAGAGAACGTATTTTAGTGGGCATTCGCTGTTTTTACATTGGACCACATTGCAATTGGCAAACGTCCATCGAGATGGTAAGTTCATAAGGGGTTGTCCTCGTGGTGTACTGGTTAAAGTGATGGACTGCAGAATCGTAGTAAGCGAGTTCGTACTCCAGTCGCGCTATTACGTTCACTTTCGGGCAAATACCCTTGGGAAAGGTATGAACCCCCTTATCCTCCCAGCTATGGGTTAAATAGTACCACTACTGTTCTTCTAGGAGAATAGCTTTGGCATTAAATAACTTACAAAGGTTGATATGCCATTAAACAAAGAAAGAAAGAAAGGTAAGTTCATAAAGAAGCATTACTATCCAAATGAATTAGACCAACATTAAGTGCTTCAGATTGTGCCGGCCGTTTGGAGCTAATAAACTAAGCTTGCAAAGCAATGCTCTATTTAGTGGACATGTTTTTGATTGAGCGCCGCCAACGTTTAGATTAGCGACGTATTAAAGTATTCTTGCCGCCAAGTCGAGGAGCAATGTTTAGCAAACTAATCTCACAAGCCATTGATTATCAATACATACTCTTTGTTTCTTGGTTTAATGGCATATCAGCCTTTGTAGGTTATTCAGTGCCAAAACTACCCTTGTAAAAGAAAAGTAGTGACTCTTTTTAACCTAAAAGCTGGTGCATAAGAAGGTTTATATATTTCCTAAGAGTATTTGTTTGAAAGTGAACGTAATAGCGCGACTGGAGTTCGAACTTGCTCATTTGGAGGCTGCAGTTTAGCCCTTTAGCCCTTACGTCAGGGGGAATCCCCCGACTCCATACTTATGGCTCTAACAGCAGAAATAATGTAAGAGCAGAAGAGGAAAAAGAGAAAGGAGAGGAGGAAAGGAAAAGAGAGAGAGAGAGAGAGAGAGAGAGAGAGAGAGAGAGGGATAAACAGGGAGAGAAAGAAAGGGTGAAAGAGAAGGAAAGTAAAAAGAAGAGAAGAAAAGGGGGAAAAAGAAGAAGACGAAAGTGAAAAGGAGCTTGAAGGAAATGGAAAAAGATTTGAGTGATTGATTGATTGATCTTAACGCCATATCAACCTGTCGAGAGTTGTTTTATGCCAAGAGGTTAGAGAATCACTTTCATTATACTTTTATACTTTTGCGCTGTTGTTTAAGTGCTATCCGTTTTGCACACGGTCCTATCGGATACAAACAATTTTTAAACTGATCTTTTTGATTCATAGATGTGACCATAACAGAATCAGAGTGGACCTGGGAGTAATGGCTACGAAGGGGTATTTTACACTTACCTGATCTCTAAAACTCGAGTTTCACCATCAGATGTAGTTTAGTTTCATACCCAGAACGCTTTGGGGTGGGTCTCACGTCTCTGGAAGGAATTTATTCAACGTATTCTAAGCCCCGCCGGCAGGGCGAGTTATTCAAATGTCGTAGATTGGTTTCAGATTTAGGAAAGAAAGGAATAAGAAATGTAGTAATATTTTCCACTGCATCCTCTCATCTACGTTCTCTTGCTCTATGTCTTTCAAGAATTTTAATACGGCACAATTTTTACGCCTATTTAACCCTACCTGCCTTTAAATCTTCCGCGCCTTGTTACCTGATATCTGGCTAGCAAGATCGTCTATGTGTTTCTTTAGCCTCCACCCTTTCTTATTTTCAATTTCTCTTCCTGCGTGTCTGTCTGTCTATCCGTCTGTCTCTCTGTCTCAGTATATATATAGATAGATAGAGAGAGAGAGAGAGAGGAAACATTGAATGAGAACAAAGATAAGAAGGGATAGGGAAGAGAATGAGAAGATACAAGCAAAGAGAAAAAGAGCAGAAACTTACGATTTAAAGTTAACCAACTGAAAGAAGAAGGAAAAAACAACAACAACAACAACAAAACAAAACAAACAAAAAACCCTCCAACAAAACCGAAAACAAAAAATACATGGTTTTGTTTTTTTTTTCGTTTAATGACATATCAACTTTCTTGGGTTATTTAATGCCAAAGCCATCCTTGTAAAAGAAGGTCAGTGATGATATCGAATCCATAGGTGGGGCGATAAGAGTGATCATACCTTTACCAAGGATATTCCGAAAGTGAACACTAATGAGTCTAGCTCGAACTCGAGTCTAGCTCGAACTCGATCACTTCAAGGCCGGAGTCCAGCACACACACACACACACACACACACACACACACACACACACACACACATATATATATATATATATATATATTGCTTATTTTTTATATATATTTTTATATAAATGAATGCCTACAGAGTCGGAAAGAATGTACCAAGGTTTCACCTGACCGGATCATCAGGACGATTCTGACTAAAGAAAGGTTGGACCAAAACTACATTTTATTATATTTTATTGTATTGTATTTGTTTTGAGGGCTATTGCAATGCAAAATAATTATTTGGGTCTAATTAATTTTGGGAGGTGCCCATGGTGTAATGGTTATCGTCTTGGGAAATGGACACGGCGACACGAGTTCAAATTCTGGACGAGACTGATTGCATTTCACATAGCACTAATACCCTTGGGAAAGGTATGAATCCAATTATTCTCCCTCCAGCTATGGGTAAATAGTAAGGCAGACTGAATTCTTAAGCCTTGGTGAGGCAACTAGTCTAGGAGAAGGAAAACTCTGAATTCAAACCTGTTAAACTCCGCTTAAAAATTGACCTTGTGTCATATCCTGCCCGAGCGGAGGGGTTGGTAAATATGGGTCTAATTAATTTCGAAGAAAAACTTCATCATCAGAGACCTTCTTTTTTTTTTTTTAAGATATGAACTCAGTGCTGTATGTTCACCTTTTTTGGACGTTGTAAAAATAGTGTCACATAGGGTGTTGAAACACTATGTTGGGTGTTGTAACCAAGGTGCCACATGATGTGTTTAAACGCCATGAGGAAGAAACGTGACTTCAGTTGTCTTAATTAATTTTATTTTTTTTTAATTTAAATATTTATTTAAATAATGTGCATGTTAATTGATGATATATTCAGTGTTTGATTCAAATTGATTAAAAGACTGACAGAAAGAATAAGATTAGCATAAAATAAATAAAGAAGATCAAATTAAATCGCAATTTTTTCTACCAAGTTGCCAACTTTTCTTATGTCTACAAACATCAAGTATTTCCGACCTTTAAGTAATTCATTGGGATTATTGTAGGAAGCTATGGCAAGTTTCTCTTCTATACATAAATTACAATATTTATCCCCCGTTTTATATTTACATTTTCTTTTTACTATTTACCATTTTGATATAGGATCTGTACCAAGATTCTTCTCAACTTCCCACACATTGTTAGATAAACTATATATATATATATATATATATATATATATATATATATATATATATATATATATTTCTTTTTTTTCTTTCATCTGGTTTTCTTTTAATTTTTCCCTTGCTTATTTATTTTTTTTACACTTCCATTTTCTCATCTGCTTTTCGCAGTTCCTTTCTTCCTTCTGAATATGATTATGCATGTTTTTTAGCCAGAAACCACAACTGATCTCAGATTAGAAGACCCCGGATTCGAACAGATGCTACATTCTGATCATGGAGGTATTCATAACATAACTGTTATCGTCGTTGAAAACGAGCTGGCGAGCCAATTTTAAAACCAAGACAAAGTTAACTTGTTTAATTTGGCGCAGATACTATTTACCAACCCCTCCGCTCGGGCAGGATATGACACAAGGTCAATTTTTTTAAGCGGAGTTTAACAGGTTTGAATTCAGAGTTTTCCTTCTCCTAGACTAGTTGCCTCACCAAGGCTGAAGAATCTAGTCCGTCCTACTATTTACCCATAGCTGGAGGGAGAATAATATGGCGCAGATGCCCTTGGGAAAGGCATGAATCCATCTGTTCTTCATCCAGCTATAGGTAAATAGTAGGATAGATTTCTGAATTAAAACTTGATATAATCCGCTTTACAAATTGTCCTTTGGCCTCGTCCTGTTGTTTATCTCACTTATAAACATACTAATATTATATATTACTAGAAGACCTGTGAACACGTTTGGTTCTCGTGATAGTAGCGACCGATAATGATAATGACGTGTCAGTTTCGGAAAGTGTGAAGGATTATTTTCTCGGTGAGAAATTGGATGATTAAAAACGATGTTCAGCGCGGCGCAGATTCCAGAAAAATTAGCATTCAGTTGTAAATTGGATTGGAAATTGCTTTATTCTTTAAATTGGAACATTGGAATATATACAAACATAATGAAATTTTTTTAAAGAAAGAAGCATTGGCTTCGTCGTGAACGCAGATAAAAGAGGGTTCGAGGAGAAGTCATCTCCACTCTAAGTGGCAAGCCTCTGAAATAAGTGGACCAGTTCCCTTACCCCGACAGTAATATCTCATCTACTGAAAGCGATGTCAACATACGCATAGGGAAGGCATGGACTGTTATTGACAAGTTGACAATACGGAAATCTGATCGCTTTCATAAAATAAAACGGGAATTCTTCCAAGCTGTGTCCATGTCATTACAAACGAAACGCACGGAGAAGGCTTCATGGGAACTATACAAGAGTGCTACGGCCAGTTTTGAATAAATTCTGGAAGCCATACCCCACAAAACATCAGCTACACAGCCACTTACCTCCCATCTCACAGACCATCCTAGAAAGACGAACAAATTATGCTGGTCACTGCTGGTGAAGTAAGGATTAACTCATTGGCGACCTTCTCTTATGGACTCCTATGCATGAAACACCAGTGTTGGCTAACCAGACAGGACCTACATTCATTGAGCGGACACTGGATGTGGTCTAGAAGACCTGATTGGAGCGATGGACGGAGAATCAAAGAACATCGTGCTATCAGCACAACTTGATGATAAGAGTATTGCACGTAAATGAATATACTCTTACCACTGAAAAATAGTCGATTTTCTTCTAAACCAATAATACCAGGATTTTAATATTTCTTGTGGAACATTATACAATCAAAACGGATATTATTAGGTTCAGGGTGCGGAAGCAAAATTATGAATATTTTAGTATAATAATAAACAATTCTATTATAACACTAGATTAATTTTGATTTTAAAAGATAAACAATAAAATAAGAAGATCGACACAAAGCAGTAAATTTATTCAATATGGCCTCGATTTTTTCAGTTATTGTATCAACACACCTTCGAAACAACTTGCATGTCTACAAAATAAATTCTTCAGACATTTTATTATATTCCTCCTTAATAGCAGTCTTAAGCGAATCAATGTTTAGATGGGAAGTTGCATTTGTTTTGTTTTCTAAAACGCCCCATATTGTAGGAGGTTAAGGTCTGGGCTTAAATCTTGTTTAATTGGTTCCCACACAGTTTTCTCGTGGATTTTTAATTCATTAGTAGGGTGTCTTATTGACGTTGTGGGACCCTTCTTAATCCCCGCAGCAAGAGCAGTTAAAAAGCCTCCTTTTTGTTTTTTGTTCATTCCTTCACTCCCCATTTTTTTTTTAAAGGTCTTTTTTCTGTAAAATTTTTGATAGACAAAGAAACTTTGGCTTAGTTTCAGCGTTATGCAAATCAAAGATTCTTTGTCGTTTCTTTTCTTGTTAACTCATATTGGGCTGAATTTTGATTTTAAAAATGTGTTTGAAGAGCTAATCATGAAAATTTAGATTTATTGCGTTTTTTTTTCAAAAACTGGACTAATCAGAGTAAAAAAAAAAAACCTTTAAAAAATTATTCCATATTTTGCTTCTGCTCCCTGAATTATTTACAACCCAGATCTACAGCATCAAAATTCTGTAAAAAAATCAGTTTTGGTTTAGAAACAAACTTATCATATACAATAGAATTAAATTTATCCGTAGAAATATACATATTTTCAGACTGTTACTTATCCATATTTTTCCTTACAGAGTTTAAATTCTCCAGAATTTGGTAATAAATAATATCTAATCATATCCGTTTGTGATTATATTATGCTCCTCTTGAAATAATAAAATTCGAGCATTGTTGGTTTAGAAGAAAATTTTCCTTTTTAATAAAGAAATGGGTCCGTGTTTATTTAATGGCGATACTATATATATATATATATATATATATATATATTGGTCTTATGATCGCATAGGCGAGAAACTGGCTGTTAGTAAGCGTTGTTGACTTGGTATCTATGCTATTGGCACCCATGACATTTCAGTACATTATGCAGATCTATCTATCTATCTATCTATCTATCTATCTATCTATCTATCGCACGCCCCAGACGTATCTTTCTTTCTTTCTTTCTTTCTTTCTTTCAATATATATATAATGAGTTTGATTCTTTCTGTGTGTTGTGCATTCAGCTCGATGTTGTATAAACCTAAACCGATTAGATGTTTGTAGCAATGCTTAACAAACTACAATTTACAACCATTAATACTATTATGAGTACGAACCTCACCAGGAGTTCGGCAATCGTGGCCGCGCGGCTGAGTAAGTTAATCTTGGGGAATATTGACAAACAGTAAAAATACTGAAGTAATCTGTGGTTGAGTTGTGATGTCCGGCATCAGAAATCGAAGGGTTGCCATCGGCTGTGGGGGTGTGGTGATTAAAAAAAAGGATAATAATAAATAAATAAATAAATAAAGAAGTGACTGCATGACAACCAGTATAAACAAATTTGCGGAAGCGAGTCGGCTGGAGGCATCATGGCCGAAACAATCATATGCGCAATGGAATCGAGCCCCATTCAGAGTTGCTGGAGCAAAACATATTAAGTAACAACGCCCTAACAGAAAATGTACACAAATACTATCGTCTGCACAATCATCAGACAACGGGCGGCAATTTCAGCAGACGACAATCGTAAACTTACAGGTCTATTTTTTTAAAAAAACATTCATTCGTCCAAGTTTTCAATTAACATCATTTTTGAAAAATTCCATCCTCCGTTTTTTTCTTCTTTCTTGAAGCCATTTCCTTTCCATAATTTTTGACGTCTACAACGTTTAGCATAGACCCAAAAAGCGTGGGACACCCAGTGAGAATCAGAATCACTGTAGTATGTGCAGACCTGGTCGCAATTATTGTCATCCATGAAATGTCAGTACATAATGTAAATCATCCCCTGAAAAAAAAAGAAAACAGAAAGAAAAAAGTAAAAGATAAAAATAAAATGGGTAGAGTGTTCGCCAATGGACTGGGTCACCTGGGTTCAATCCCAGGTCGCGTCATACCAAAGACTTTAAAAATGGTACTTGATACCTCCTCGTTTAACACTCAGCAAAATAAGGTACGTATCAAGGGTAAAGTGGAGCAATCCTAGGAAAGGAGTAGCGCTCTCACCTACACCTCGGTGTAGTAGCTATTGAAAAGGGAGCCTTCTGGTTGCCCTCGACGACGGTCGCCAACTTTACTTACTTACTTAGTGAAACAGTTTTGGTCTATTAGTTGATAAAGAAAAGCAAATGATAACAAAAGTTTATATAAGTTTGATTATTTTCCGTTTATTTTTGAAGATACTGCACCCCCCCCAAAAAATGAAAAGATAACAATAATGGCGGCCAGGACTGTATTTACAAGAAAGGATTGGAGTTTTCAAAGATTTTACAATACTGGAGAGGGATAAATAAAAGTAATTCTAAGCCTAGTCGATTTTATGCCAGTTAGACCAGTTGCTCTCAAGTGGACCCTGGGACTAGGGGGCTCAGTTCGAGAGTGTCATCTACTCTCGGGTTGTTAAGTACACACAACAGCACATTGTAATATATATGTTCCCAATAGGGTCCCGCATTTTCTTAAGTCAGCTCCTGCTACAAAGTGGAACTATGTTTCTTTTTGTTTTTGTCTTTTCACTGATTGAAGATTGACAACCTTGTTTCGCATCAGATGTCGTTTATTAGTAAATATACTTTTAATTCTTCTTTTTAACCCTTAGATAAAAGTTTACATCGTCGACATGGTCAATTTTTTCAAAAAATATTTCTTTTCGATGTACATGTTTATTTCATTTAATTTATACTTTTGCTGCTGATATTGGCCAATTGTTTTGGACCACACACACACACACACACGCGCTCTGTCTCTCCCTCTCTCCCCCTCTCTCTCACACGCACACGCACACAATTTTCTTCCTGTGACGTTTTCATTTTTTTTGGCCTTCATTTCTTTCAAACTTAGTAAATGTCAAGCCAAGATTTCTCATATTGATTTCCTAGGCTGGCAGATTCTCTTCATTACGATAACCGGCGCAATATTATCTTTCTCGTCAGTTTTTCTTCTCTTCCTGGTTTTCAATTAATTTTTTAATAAAATGATTACCAATTTATCTTATACGTATAACACTGTTCTGTCAGTAATGCTTGGGTAATTCCTATCCACTGGCAACCCCCTTTTCCTTGATTTTCATTGCATTTCTATTGTAAAATGATATTACAAGGCATTACTACTGTAAAATATTTAGTAATGCATTCACATTCTGCATATAAAAGCCTTATTCAATCAATAATATTTGCAATAATTCCGTTGATAATTTCTTTCTAATATTAACGCATTATTTGCTCGATTCTGTGATTAATATTTTTCTAATTCTTTTCCATAATTTTCACGAGCACTTTAATTTTATTAGAAAAGGCGCTCAATTGTAGAGCGCTATACGAGGATCGTTAAATAAGTTTCCAGACTTTTTTCGTATGAGCACTTTTATTGATAGTACACACACGAAACTCTAGTCTCCTTTGAAGTAATCTCCTCCGGCTGCAAGGCACTTGTTGTACCGTTCCAACAACTTCTGGAAGGCCCCATGGAAGTCCTCTTGTGTGAGCATGTCAATGACCTTCGTCACAGCCTTTTTCATCTCCTCAATTGTCTCATAACGACAGCCTCTGAGCTTAGGGAATAAGCAAAAGTCACAGGGAACAAGGTCTGGACTATAGGGAGGCTGAGGAACTGTGTTGATGCCCATCTTGGTCAAATAGTCTGTGACAAGGATTGAGTTGTGGACTGGTGCATTGTCCTGTCGGAAATGCCACTGACCCGATTTGAAGAGGGCTGGCCTCTTCCGACGAATATCTTCCTGAACTCCCGTAAAACTTCAACATAGTAACCCTAACCCTAAGCCTTTGGCCAATCAACTCTGGTGTATTGACTTCCTTACTCCTCCCACACCTCTCATCATCCCTTACAGACTCCCTGCCTTCCTTGAATCTCTTATGCCACTCAAAAACTGATGCTCGATTCATGCAAGATGGTCGAAAAGCAGTCTGAAGCATTCCATACGTTTCTGTGGCATTTTTCCAAGTTTAAAACAGAATTTTATTGCATATGGTTCTTCTAAAGTGTCATCACGTCCAGATTGGATTTTTGAAATTCACCAGCTGTGACAATCAGGTTTTAGTAGGGTGTATTCCAATTGCCGCTGTAGCCGTTCATTTGAAGCTGAAATCATAAAAAATTGGTCAGTCATCTCATAAGATGTATAAGAATAACATAGTGAATTTTCAAGAGTCTACAACAATTCTAAATGCCTGTACAAAAAAAGTCTGGAAACCTATTGAATGGACCACGTACATAGCCAATTTCAGATTTGTTCAATATTATAGAAATGGTTTATTAGAGTAAATTCTTCTGTGCTGATGGACGACGGAACAAACCATAGTCTGATTTTATTGTTCGCTTTGATTGGCTTTATTAATGTTTGATATAACTTTGATCAATGATCAATGACTGTAAATTAATGAAAAGAATAATGAAAACCTTTTTATTGAACTATTAATATAAACATTTTTTTTTCTACTAGTATGTACACAAATAATTTAATGTTGTTTGAAAGTAGTCAGGTATGACTGACAGGAACAAGGAAAAGAAAGAAGAGATCAAAGAGAAAGACTGATTAAAGAAGAAGAAGAAGAAGAAGAAGAAGAAACCGAGAGGAATAAGAGAAGAAATACAGATGTAAAACAAAGAAAAAGAGGAAGAAAACCGGGAGGCCGAATAGGGATATTTACTTGAAAGTATATTGTAGTGTATAAATTATTAGTATTTGATAGGAATACTTGAAACTATATAATTGTGTAGAAATTAATTGCATTCTATTGAAATATTTGAAATCATATAATATCGTATAAATTAATAGTATAAGATAGGAATACTTGAAACCATATAATTGTATTGAAATTAATGGTATTACATAGAAATACAAGAAACCATATATTTTGATAGAAATTATTAGTATTTGATTGGAGTACTTGAACCTGTACAATTGTGTATTCATTATTAGTATTTGATAGGAATACTATAAACTCTATAATTGTGTAGAGATTTATAATATTAAATAGGAATACTTGAAACTGTAGGATTGCGTGTAAATTATTCATATTCAAAATAGTTACTTGAAGATTTTGTTCTTTACAAATGATAATGATCCTCATTATTACTGATTTGTTCATACCATATAAATGCTGGAACAAAAAACAACATTAAATAACCACACAAAAGTTGACTTGCCATAAAAATACAGTCAACCAGCCATCCAAACAAAAACTCAATGAAAATCGGACTCACTGGCAATGGTCTGATTGCCGAGCTCACTAAGAATTATGGTATGCGAAACGTGATAAAAAAAAAAAACTAAATCTAGATTTGGCAAAAGACCTTAAATATGAGTTTTTTTTTCAGAAAATTGAACACACAACTCAATATCCGATTAGATTGTTAAGCATTACTCCACAAGTGGTGCTGCTTAAAACTAATCGAAGCTAAGAATTAGCACATTTTCACAAGTATGGAGCATCCAGTGAGAATCGAACTTACTACTCTAATAATTGTTCTGCGAAATTAGCTTGTTAACCATTACACCGATACGCAGTACCCCAAACCTAGAAAATGTTGCTGCGGCCAAACATGAAAGTGTATCATCAGCTTTTGATCAGGAAGATCAATAAAAGTATGTCGAGGTGCCCGTGGTGTAATAGTTATCGTCGTAAGAAATGGACACGGCGCCACGAGTTCAAATCCTTGACGAGATATTGCATTTCACATAGCACTAATACCCTTCGAAAAGGTATGAATCCAATTATTCTCCCTCCAGCTATGGGTAAATAGTAGGACAGACTGAGTTCATCAGCCTTGGTGAGGCAACTAGTCTAGCAGAAGGAAAACTTTAAATTCAAACCTCTTAAACTCTGCTTAAAAGAATTGACCTTGTGTCGTATCCTGCCCGAGCGGGTGGGGGCAGATATGATAAAAGCATCTGTAATGAAACAATAAGTCGCCATTTTAACAGCATTTAAATGAAGATACATTTTCAACAATACTTATGTAAAGCTTGTCAACAGGGAATAGCGAGCAGGGGGGCGATTTCTTAAGTCTGGCAGTGCGCAAAAAAAAAAAAGTTTTGTTTTGTTTAGTTTTATGACATATCAACCATTATAGGTTATTTAATGCCAAATCCAGTTTATACATATATAGTAGATACATAGGATTTGTCCACAAAGTTATTAATGTATTAATTTAATTAAGCATCAGTTATTTGTTTATACACAGTTACAGGACCAAACAGTTCTATTTCTAACAATTCAATTTAGCTTAAGCCATTTATTTTCACCCAGTTTCAATGTCAAACAGTCCTATTTGACCCATTGGTAGGATCCTATCAGGTGCTACCACTCCAGGCTAGAGTGGACCTGGGAGCAATGGCAATAAAAGGGTACTCCGAATTTCCCAAAGCTCCAGCTTTACTGGAGCCGCACAATCAGATTGTTTAGTGTCATAATTAGGGCATAATTGAGGCAAGGGTCTTACTCATGCGCAGTGATGCAGTTGGTGTACTCTACAGCCCCTGCCGACTGGGCTAAAAAAAGAAAAAAAGAAGTGATATGTAATAATCCCGGGAGAAGCGCAGATCATTCGTTCGTTTTTAACTTTTTGTGGCGTTTTTTTCGCATTGCATAAAGCAGTTTAAAAATCTTTAAAATCTCTGAGATTGTTAGTGTGATTTTGCGGCATGTCAATCCTTGTTGGAGTATTTAATGCTGAAATTATTCTTGTTTAAAAAAGTAATCATATGATCCAAGGTATCTAATAATAATAATAATAATAATCTTGGCTAGATGACCAGATCTAGTGATGGTCAACAAAAAAGAGAACCTGACAATTGTGTACTTTGCCGTTCCGGCTGATCACAGGGTAAAAATGAAAGAAAGCAAAGAGAGAAACAAATACCTGAACTGAAAAAAACAAAAAAACAAAACAAAACTGTAGAACATGAAAGTGACGGTGATACCAATCGTAATCGGCGCGCTTTGCGAAGAATACCCCGGAGCCTGTTCTGGACTTCGGTCCGGAGCGTGGCTCTGCAAAAGGAACTTATGTATGGGACTAGACCTCGCGTCTAGTTTAAGCTGTAAACTGGCATACGTGCCCGGACTCACATTTGGGTTCGTGAAACTGCTTGGCTCATCACGCTCACATTGCACCAAGTGAGCCGATGAGCAGCATAGACCAGCAGGGTTCGAGTCTCGGCTCGTTCCCGATCTCCCCTCCCCTTTATCTCCACTTTAATCGGCCTTCGGGCTTTTGACCTTATGTCAAGCCTCGTCTGGTGGGAGACGTTGGCAAATATTGGCGTGCTCGGTACAGTCGAAAAGGATTGATACAGGGATTGGAGGACTTGGAAATAAGAAGAGGAGTGGAGACCATCCAAGAGGAGGCTTGCTGCGCTAGTGTGAAAAACTTTCAAATGAGTAAAATAATAAAGCGAAAATAGTTGAGTTGCGCTGCTTTTGTTGCTGAGTGAAAACAAAACAAAACAAAACAAGACAAAACAAAAAACAAAAATCCCCCCCCAGAAAACCCAAAAAAAAAAAAGCAAAAACAAAAACAAAAACAAAACTAAATAAAAAACACCTAGGAAAACATAACATGGCTTTGGTATTAAATTGTCCACGAAGGTTGACATGTCATTAAACAAAGAAACAAAACCAAGCCAAGCCAGACGGATAATCTGAAAATTATAACAGAAATAAGATGAAATGAATACTAAAATGATTGATAACAACTGACGACGCATGACCTAAAAAAATTGAATCCTATTATAGTTGATACGAGGATTAATTGTAAGCATATAAAATAGTGGCGTATGACGTTCGGTGAAGCAAAGAATCCGACTATTCGAGGTGTGTTCAAAAAGCATCACGATTGAAGCTTTATTATTAATTTACGAAGCTTTTTGCTTAGATAGGGCATCCAATGAGACTCAAACTCACTCGCGAAAGAGTGCTAACCTAGTTTGTTAACCATTACACCACCTGAGGCTCCCAGAGTTAAGGTGCATTTACAAAGATAGAAATGAGCAATGAATAAAATAGTGATTTTTCTTCTAAATAGTCTCGTTCGCAATCAACTCATTTATCAGAGAGAACCTACTTTTATTATTTATTAAGCTAGCCTTAGATATGCCGCAAAGGTTTCAGGTTGCTTACAGTACCTAAAAGTAAAGTTGTCGACCTTAGTCAAGGGTGACCCGAAGGTTCCATTTTCAATACACCGAGATGTAGGGGAGGGCGCTACTCCATTCCCGGGATTGCTCCATTTTACCCTTGATCCTTACCTTATAATGCTGAGTGCTAAGCAAAGCTGCATCAAGTACCATTTTTTGAGTCTTTGGTATTATTCGACCTGGGATTAAACTCCATTGGCGAACACTCTACTCATTAGGCCAATGACATGGTCACCCGTCTAAGTAACAAAAGGTTAATCGCTGCTTAACTTTGGCGATATAACAGGAACCGGTGTTTTCAGCGTGTTTTAATTGTTTTTTTTTTCTTCATCAATAGACACTATCTTTATAGATGAGTAGCAGTAGTTTCCTGACTGAACTATTTGATCCTGGCCGTTGACATGTGAGGATCTTCCGGTAAGTATCTGCTGAAGCTCACCAATGACCCAACTTTGGATTCACTGCCTTAATTTACATCCACCATGCTGCTTCCCATGACTTGCGGTGATACAAGCTTATAAAGAAAAAAGTTTTCGCATTAAATTTAAGTTTTAACTGAGTTGAAGTCCAATAATTTGCTTTTTATTTAAAAAAAAACCCCAGTTAGTTTTATTTTAATTTGTTACTGAAACCTATTTACATTCTTTGATTGTTCAGACCAAGAGCAATTAAATGTTATTCGTTTATGGTTAATGCTCTGAGCTTCACGTAAGAATTAGATCTTCAGTATCTGCTACTGATTAGCAGCTTTATTCTTATTTCATTTTTTAGGGACGAAGAAAGAGAGAGAGAGAGAGAGAGAGAGAGAGAGAGAGGGAGAGTTTGGGAAATTCGTGCTGGTAGCGCGACCTGATGATGATGACGACCTTAAGTCCGCTCATCAAGGTTACTTGTAACATTTGTAAACGGAGGATATTGGTTTCTCATAAATTTTCTTTCTTTTCATCCGTTAGCAATCAACATTTCTATAACAGAGAATTTTCCTTCCGTCGAAGAACCTCAGGAATTATTCTTTTTGATAAAGTGTAAAGCAGCATCGACGTATTTTTTGATTGTATGCCAATTCCCCAAATCTTAAGGTTGAAATGAATTTTCAGTCTAGGAAACAAGAAAAAATGAGAAAAAAATATATTGTAAAATATAAAGTTATTTCCTTGTTGCTATCTTCCTTCCAACATAGGAAAGATGTTATAATCTCTGGCGTAATGGTTAAAGTGCTCGACTACGGAATCGTTGTCAGCGAGTTTGAACTTTAGTCGCGAAATTGCGTTGACTTTCGGACAAATACCCTTGGGAAAGGGATGAACACCTTATCCTTCCAGCTATGGGTTAAATAGTAGGGCTACTGTTCTTATAGAAGGATCAATCTGGTATTAAATGACCCAGGAAGGTTGATATATCACAAAGCAAACTATCAGTTCAAACCTGGGTCTGTTTAATATGGTTGGTTATGTTTTACGGCGGATCAACCCTTGTAGGTTATCTAATACCAAATCCTATTTGCTCGCACACATATATGAGGATCATTAAATAAGTTTCCAGACTTTTTTCGTATGAGCACTTTTATTGATAGTATACACATGAAACTCTAGTCCCCTTCGAAGTAATTTCCCCCAGCTGCAATGCGCTTGTTGTGCTGTTCCAACAACTTCTGGAAGGCCCCATGGAAGTCTTCTTGTATGAGCATGTCAATGACGTTCGTCACAGCCTCTTTCATCTCCTCAATTGTCTCATAACGACAGCCTCTGAGCTTAGGGAATAAGCAAAAGTTACAGGGAGCAAGGTCTGGACTATAGGGAGGCTGAGGGACTGTGTTGATGCCCACCTTGGTCAAATAGTCTGTGATAAGGATGGAGTTGTGGACTGGTGTATTGTTCTGGTGGAAATGCCACTGAGCCGATTTGAAGAGGGCTGGCCCCTTCCATAGGAATCTCTCACTGAACTCCCTTAAAACCTCAACATAGTAACCCTAACCCTAACCCTTTGGCCAATCAACTATGGTGTATTGACTTCCTTACTCCTCCCACACCTCTCACCATCCCTCACAGACTCCCTGCCTTCCTTAGATCTATTCCACTCAAAAACTGATGCTCGATTCATGCAAGATGGTCGAAAAGCAGTCTGAAGCATTCCTTACGTTTCTGTGGCATTTTTCCAAGTTTAAAACAAGATTTTATTGCATATCGTTCTTCTAAAGTGTCCTCACGTCCAGATTGGATTTTTGAAATTCACCAGCTGTGACAACCAGGCTTTAGTAAGGTGTATTCCATTTGAAGTTGAAATCATAAAAATTGGTCAGTCATCTCATAAAATGTATAGCAATAACATAGTGAATTTTCAAGAGTCTACGACAAGCTTAAATGCCAGTACAAAAAATTCTGGAAACTTATTGAAGGCATCACGTATATATTTATATCAAATGCATGATTTGTAAATGAATAGTTTCTCGGTAACAATTTCTAAACGAGCCAAAGCGCATTTGTTTGCACACAGTTAAATAGTTTAAAGAATTGCTATCTAACACCAATAGTCTTATTTGCACACAACTAAATGTTTTAAAGTATTGATATCTGATACTGATAGTTTTATTGGCACATATTTAAATTGTTTCAAGTCTTGGTTTCTTTGATAAACGGCATATCGACCTTTGAGAGTTATTTTATGTCAAAGCCATCTTTTTAGACCGGTAGTGATACTATTTAGTCCATAGCTGGGGAGATAATGGTATTCATACCTTTCCCGATGGTATTAGTCCGAAAGTGAACGTAATAGCGTGACTGGCGTTCGGACTCGCTTACTTCAAGGTCGCAGTGTAGCACTTTAGACATTACGCCCCGGGGACTATACCAAAATAGTTTCAAGTATTTCTATCAAACATTAGTAATTCTATTTAACATTATTTATTGTTTGCTCGTTTAAATGTTTTCAAGGACCTCTACGTAATACTAAGAATTTAACATTAATCATTTGTATGCACTCAATTAAGTGGTTTCAAGTATAGCAATTGATTAGATAGTTCTAGATGAGACCCTAACAGGTGATATTTCTCCGTGGACCTGGTAGTTATGATGATGGAGGTGTACTCCATATTCCCCCCAAATTCTAAGACTGGAGCTTCACCATCAGATGGTTAAGTGTCATATCTAGGAGACTCATTAAGAGATGGTCTTACCCCTCTGACAAATTGCCACAGTAGTGGGGCACACTGTAATCATCGAAGATTTCTTTCTTTCTTTCTGGTCTCCTTTTTCCTTTCTTTCTTTCTTTCTTTCTTTGCGGGAATTTTCTTTCTTTCTTTCTTTCTTTCTTTCTTTCTTTCTTTCTTTCTTTCTTTCTTAATGTTTCCTCTCTTTCTTCTCTGTTTTTCTTCTTTATGGTCTCTTGCTTCTTTCGTTGTTTATTTATTAAGGTTTTCTTTCTTTCTTTCTTTCTTTCTTTCTTTCTTTCTTTCTTTCTTTCTTTGCGGGAATTTTCTTTCTTTCTTTCTTTCTTTCTTTCTTTCTTTCTTTCTTTCTTAATGTTTCCTCTCTTTCTTCTCTGTTTTTCTTCTTTATGGTCTCTTGCTTCTTTCGTTCTTTATTTATTAAGGTCTTCTTTCTTTCTTTCTTTCTAGTAGAAAACAAGTCCTGTCGATATTCTAATAATGATATTGAAATAATTAAAAAAAATTTCCTGTCCAGCATAAGATCTCTTTCTTTTTTTCATTGTAAGCCGTTTGATTATTATTATAATTATTTTAAAATATTTCTTTATTTTTTTAACCTTGCTCGACAAGACAGCTCATTTTTCTTTTTTGGCGATGTCAGTTGTCAGTCCATTTGTCTAATGTTAGTCTACTGAGACAGGTGACATCACCTGGTGGGGTTATCTGTGTATTATGTAACGTGATGGCCTGCGGATAAAGAAGGCAAAACTGGAATAAATAAATAAATAAATGAATGGCGTCGTTGCTGTGAGGCACGCGCAAAAACAATAGAAAAAGTAAAAGAAGAAGAAAGATGCTGAAGAAGAAGAAGAAGAAAGATGCTGAAGAAGAAGAAGAAGAAGAAGAGTGAAAAAAGAAAAAGAAAGAAATGATGCTAGATCATGTGTGGTTCGTTTGATATCTGTTCATCACGCAAGCCGTGACCGGCTGGGATATATGCTGTGGCCTAGATTCCACGCTCAGTGTCATTAGTAACTAGCCCACCGACCGACAGACCAAACAGGCCGACAGCCTTCAGAGTTGTCATCACAAGTACACACACACACACACACACACACATATATACCCATGTGCAAACAGGACACACACATAAACATTTACACATACACATATAGATCCAAACATCCAGAGTTGCAGACACGCACAAGCAGAGAGAGAGACACACATATACAAAGATACAAAGACACACGTATGCACACACGCATGAACACATAGAGATACGGACACACACATATACTTCTTACGTAGTGTAATGGTGAGAAAGTTAGGCAAGCCGATCATTGTTAGGGAGTTCAACTCTCACTGGGTGTTAGACACTGCTGATCTTGTGCCAAACTAAGTTAAGTTTAGCAATTGAATACAGACAGTCACTCTCTCCTGCACTTAGATGAGCACACATACATGTGGACACACACACACACGCGCACACATATATATATGTATACAGAGGAGGACACACGCATATATGTATTTACACTCAGATCAATACAAATATAGATACATGAATGCACAGATAGAGACATACACACACGGACACACTTGCATTGTTACACATATCTACACAAATACACACATGGTTATACACCAAACACACTGTAAAACATGAACCACACACATTCATATACATGCATATATTGATAAAGGCGTCCAGCCATGCAGCATTGGTTAACTAGTTAGTCTTGGAAACCATTGCTACTGTAGTGACCTCGAATCTCACCGGGTGTCTTGCATCAAACAAATATAGTACATATTAACAGGCCCAAAAGTCAATCCGCTTTACAAGGAGGTGTGAGTGCAGTTAACCGTTATTGTAATCGGAAATGAATTTTGAGGAGCAAGTTCGAATCACGGACGAATCAGCGTTTCGTTTCATGCAAATTCCCTTGGGAAAGTCATTAATCAATCTCTTCGATGAAGATCTATGGATAAATAGCAGGGCAGACTGAGCTTTTTAGCCTTGTTGCAGTAACCGGAAGGAGAAAACTCTGAATTAAAACCTTCTGTACTCCGCTTAAACATTGACATTTCGTTGCATCGTTCCAGTCTGATAATAGGTTGAAAAGCGTCACTAGGATACTTAAGAAAAGGGTAATAGTATAAACTACTCGGCGACCCACGAAGGAGGAGTCCTCGCGGTGTAATGACTAAAGTCCTTAGAGTGAAGCCTTAAAGTAAGCAATTTCGAACTCCAGACGTGCTAATATGTTCAATTTCAGACTAGTACCCGTGAGAAAGGTATGATCCCCCCGGGCCGTATACTTCTGCTGTTGGTTAAATAGTACCACTGCTGTTCTTCTACATGGATGACTTGGGCATTAAATAACCCACGAAGGCTGATATGCCATTAAACAAAGAAATCAAACCAAGCGACTTGTGAGCCCGTTGGTAAAAGTAATTTTGGAACAGGAAAAGAGAGAAATAAGCATGAAAATAGAGGAGAGAAGGATATAATGAGTGAGAGAGAGAGAGAGAGAGAGAGAGAGAGAGAGAGAGAGAGAGAGAGAGAGAGAGTAGATGAGCGAGAAAAGGACCAAAAGTTAGAATATTCAAATGAGCCTTTTTTTGTAGCAGAATAATTCATAAGTTCATTAGCTGAAAATGATAATGAGATAAGGTTTTTCTGGTGATTTCTGATGTTAAGTAGATGCTATTGGCATAGATTTGCATATTTGTATATGCACAGGAATATTCATACAAGCCTGGTTAGGTTTATTTTTTCAATGACATATAAACTCCATATGCATTATTTAATGCCGAAATTTGATACTAATAACTTATACACAGTTATATGGTTCCAAGTAAGTATTCCTATTTAATGATAATAATAATAATAATGGTAAGCACTTGTTTGCACACTGTTGTTTGATATCCCGTATTCCTAGCACGTCTCCGTGGCGTAATGGATAAGGCTCAGGACTATGACCTCCAAGAAAAAGAGTTCGAATTCCAGCCGTACTATTACGTTCACTTTCGAACTAATACCATCGGGAAATCTATGAATCCTCTTATGCACCCATTTATTTATTAAATTGTATCACAGCTGTTCTTTTACAACGATGACTTTTGCATAAAATAACCCAGGAAATTTGATATGCCACTAAACAAAGAAAACAAACCAAACTAATGCAAATAATTTGCACCATGTTATATGGTTTCAAATATTCCTAATACGAATAATTCCTATACAATTATATGATTTCATGCACCTATTAATAATAATTATTTGTTCGTTTGAGGTATCGAGTGTTTCTATCTAATAGAAATAATTTGTAAACAATTATTTTGTTTCAAGTATTCCTATATAATACTAACAACGTAAATTGGGCTGAAGAAGTCGATTTTTAAGCCCGAAAAATCTCAACAAAACTAAGGATCGACTTATACAGCTGGGCTAAAATGCAAACGCAGGTTGACCGCTTTGAGATAAACATTTGAATTTTAGCCCTGCCGTATAAGTCGACCCTCGTTTTGTAATAAATTTTTCGGGATTAAAAATGGGCTGATTTCCCTAACATTCTTCGAAAATTGTGTGAATGTAGGAGTTTGCGTTTCAACAGGTATAGTTTTTAGATTGAACTTTGCCTCCCGCACCGGTCGCTTCCGGGTGGAAGGTGCGAGAGGAAGTTTCGGCCTGAACACCAGCTGGCGCGAATTCGGTCTTTTTCAAATTGGCCAGCATGCGAGACTGACGTTTTTTTTGTGGGTCACTAGCTAGACAAAAAGAGGTAAGCACGTGGCTTCTCTTGCTTGATACGATCTAAATCTTCCCTTTCGTGGTGTGTTTCCTTTTTTGGAACATTTATGAGTGCATTTGTTTTGTTTCAGTTTTCACGTTGAGGAATGTATGCTTGCTTTACGCTGAACACGTGCGCAAATAAAGATATACATCTTCATCAGTTCGAGACTCGTGTGTCTTTGATTTTCGGCCCCAGTTGCTGCTGTAACAGTGAAAACTCTTTTTTTGTTAACAAGGTAAAATATTTGCGAAATTTGGAGTAACAAAAAAAGAGATACTTTGTTAATTTGCGAATGGTAGTTTAACGAATTACGAAGATAAACTTCCAGTTTACTCTTGAAAAAGGACATTTCTTTGTAGCCGAACAAGTGCTACTCGTTCAACCCCTTCTTGCGTGTAAAAACCCAAACATTTTTTAATGAACCTATTGTTTGTAAAACAAAAAACACGAACATTTTGTTTAAAGGAAAACGAACTGCTTTGCAAAAACTTTTGAGTACGGAATATCTGCGCCGTATAAAAAATTGATATTTATTTCAGGAGCAGCATATCACTGCATTTTTTTTGCAAATTTCTATGAACATTAGTTGAAAATATTTTATATATTGGACGTTATTTTCGTAGTCGTGCACTCTATTCAAAATAAGAGCCACGCTACACATGTACGTTCTTGCTGTGTGCATTGCCATGTTTTGTCTGTTTTCTTTATTTCAGTTTTTCCTTCTACCTATCTCCTCTTTGCCCCCCAATTTTTTTGTATATATATATATATATATATATATATATATACATTTTTTGTTATTGTTCTGTCTCTTCTCTGCACTCCTTTAAAATTATATATTGTTTGTGAGAGTTCACGTGCTGCCTACCTCGATCATAACTCTTTTCTCGTGGGAATTTATATTTGTTCGTAATTAATCATTATGTCGAACAAAAAATTACCCCCAGAGTTCGACTCTGCGTCTCGATGTTCCAGCAGAACTGCTAAGAGCCGTTCGTCCCGAAGTTCGAGATCCTCGCATGGTTCTCATAGGAGGTCGACAGACACCTCGGTGGAAGTCGCTGCCTTCAAGGTGAAATTGCAATATATAAACAAGAAAGCCAAGCAAAAGGCAGAATTAGAGAGAGTCAGGACAGAAATTAAGCTTCAAATGGCCCGAGTCAAATTGGACGCTCTTGAGACTGCATGGGATTCTGCTGACGAGAAAAGTTAACTGGCTCTCGAGGTTGATACTAACCATAAGGTGCAGAATTTTCTGAAGTCTCAGGTGGTCTACAGTGAGCCTCTGTTGGAAAACGCTGCGGGACCGGATCGGATGTTTTGTTCGAAGACCAAACATTGACGAAAGAAGTCAAAACGAGTCAATCGCCTTTGAACCCCGATATATCCCAGTTTTTGCCTCGGCAACCGGCACAGTACTTACCAGCGACAACCGGCGAATTTATGAATCCATCAACAAATGCTCATGATAATCGACCACCAGCACTCCTTGCTGGTCATGGCATTCACTCACAATGGATGGGCGAGGATACTTCGGGAGATGCGTTGAGGGAGCTAGTCAAATCTTTGGCTGAAAAAGTTAGTCTAAGTCGATTGCCTCCAACTGAGCTTAGCGTGTTCTACGGTGATCCGATGAGGTATCCAAGTTGTAAAACCGCATCCCAGACCCTGATTGAACAGCGAAGGATTCCTGCTGGAGAAAGGCTACACTATCTAAAGAAATATATAGGTGGCCAAGTCAAGGATACAGTGGAAAGCTACTTTTTGCTCCCACCTGAAGACGCCTTCGAGGAAGCAAAACGTTTGCTCGAGGAACGATATTGAAACCAGTTTGTTATAGCCGATGCCTTCAGAGACAAACTGGAAAACTGGCTGCGTATCAACCCCAGAGATAGAACCGCCCTGCAGAGGTACGCCGACTTCTTGAGACAGTGCCTCACAGCTATGAAGAGCATAGGGAGTCTCCGGGTTTTAAATGATGAATGCAAGAACCAGAAGATGCTCCGTAAATTACCTGATTGGGTCATAACGAGATGGGCAGGTTTTGTATCACAATGGAGAGACGACAAGGACTTTATGAAATTAATCGGAAAGCAGGCCCGAATAGCCACAGATCCCATAACCTCACTTCAATCTATAAAGTGTGACCAACTGACGAAGGATAAGCCCATTTTGAACAGAGTGGCGACAGTGGATTGCAGAGGTTAAAAACCTGGATTCTGTTGTCATTAAAAGATGTCGGAAGCCCACAGATTTTGATGAGGTGGTTACGGCGGAAATACACCATTTCTCAGATGCCAGCACCGTGGGTTATGGGCAGTGCTCATACTTACGTTTGATCGATCGCAATCAGCGAGTGCATTGCTCTTTAATTATGGCAAAGGACATAGTCACGCCCATTAAACCTGTTACTATACCCAGACTCGAGCTTATAGCAGCTCTCGTTTCTGTGAGGATCAGCGTAGCACTGCTTGAAGAGCTGGATATTTCAAACGTTATGGAGTGGTTTTGGACAGATTGCAGTGTTGTTCTCAGCTACGTCAGAAATGAGGCTCGTCGCT
Organism: Sepioteuthis lessoniana; assembly: GCA_963585895.1. Lineage (NCBI taxonomy): Eukaryota > Metazoa > Mollusca > Cephalopoda > Myopsida > Loliginidae > Sepioteuthis > Sepioteuthis lessoniana. The sequence continues at coordinate 118,194 of CAUZXS010000340.1, forward strand.
TTCACGTATTTGTAGCAAACAGAGTTCAACAGATCCGTGATCACACGGATTCGTATCAGTGGAACTACATTTGTTCGGTGAATAACCTTGCTGATTTGGCCTTACGTGGAGCAACGTCCAAAGATGTGGACAAGATGTGGTTCAATGGTCCGGATTTTCTGTGGGAATAGAAAGCGCCATTTGCCCCATGTCAGATAGATAACCAACCATGTCTTGAAAACGATGACCCAGAAGTAAGGGCTCATGAATTTAACATCATTGTGGAACCCACTCAAAAACCCTCAATATCGGATCGCTTAAGCTATTTCTCTGATTGGACAAGAGCACTGAGAGCCATACCCCATTGCCTAAAGTATAAAGAAAAATTAAGAGAAAGATGCTATGGAAAACCAACCTGCACTGGCAGTGATAGACTTGCAAAAGACAAAAGTCGAAATTTTAAAACATATACAGAAGGAGGCTTTCAGTCAGGAGTTAGAAGATTTAAGTAGGTCCACTCGTAAAACCGTGGATAGTGGCAACAGGAATGACAGGCATCTAAGATGCACATCCCCACTTTATCGCCTTGACCCCTATCTTGATGAAAATTATCTGCTTCGTGTTGGTGGTCGGTTAAATAAGGGGAGTTTCTGCAAAGATCTAAAACATCCTGTCATACTTCCCAGAACGTCCCATGTAACTGAACTGATCATCTCACACTTTCACCAAAAGCTCAAAAGCATGACCACTAATGAAATTAGACAAGGTGAATTTTGGATTATCGGTTGCAGCTCGGCGGTCTATACTTTCATCTCAAAATGTGTTATATGCCGTAAATTCCGTGGTAAAATTCAGGAACAAAAGATGAGTGACTTGCCAACGGACAGAATCCAACCTGAACAACCCTTTATTTACAGTGGTGTTGATTTTTTTGGACCATTTTATATCAAGGAGGGTCGAAGGGAATCGAAAAGATATGGTGTTCTTTTTACTTGTATGTCGCCCCGAGCGATCCATTTAGAAACATCTGCCTCACTTGACATAAGTTACTTTATAAATGCATTGCGGAGATTCATATCTGTTCGTGGTGCGATAAGACAGCTAAGATCAAACAGAGGAACGAATTTTATTGGTGCGAGTCGTGAACTCCGCGAGGCCATGGAAGAAATGAATTACAGCCAGCTCCAAACCATCTTTCAAATCAGGGATGCGACTACATCACTTTCAAGCACAACACAACTTCGGCTAGCCACATGGATGGTGTTTGGAAACGGCAGATCTGCACGGTTCGAAACGTACTCTCCTCTCTTACGCATGACTTTGGTGCCAGCTTGGATGATGAGTCTCAAAGAACTTTCCTTTGTGAGACGATGGCCATTGTTAACTGTCGACCATTCATTGTGGATGGCCTAAATGATCCTTTGACGGCAGAACCACTGATTCCGAATCATCTGTTGACAATGAAGTCGAAGATCATATTACCACCACCGGGAAATTTACAAAGGCCAGATTTATACTCTCGGAAGAGGTGGCGACGAGTACAGCATTTAGCAAACGAGTTTTGGACACGCTGAAAGAAGGAATTCCTTCAGATGCTTCAGGAGAAAGAAAATGGGGTGGACAACAAAGAAACTTCTCCATTGGGGACATCGTCTTAATCAAGGAAGACAACTCCCCTTGGCAGCTAGGACTGGTCATCGAAACAATCCCCAGCAACGATGGTTTGGTTCGTAAGGTGAAAGTTTCAGTGGGTATTACAACTTTGAACAGGATGGGTCAAAGAGACCGACCATTACAAACTTTGGAACGCCCTATTCACAAACTAGTTGTGTTATGCGAAGCCGAGACCAGTGAAGTCCCCACCAAGGAGCCATAACATGCGTTACCCTTTTTGGTTCCAGACTTGAAAAATAAGTATTGCTTATTCTAGGGAGTCATGTGAATGTAGGAGTTTGCGTTTCAACAGGTATAGTTTTTAGAATGAACTTTGCCTCGCGCACCGGTCGCTTTCGGGTGGAGGGTGCGAGAGAAAGTTCCGGCTGAACACCAGCTGGCGCGAATTCGATCTTTTTCAAATTGACCGGAATGCGAGACTGACGCTTTATTTGTGGGTCACTAGCAAGGCAAAAAGAGGTAAGCACGTGGCTTCTCTTGATTGATTCGATTTAAATCATCACTTTCGTGGTGTGTTTCCTTTTTTGGAACATTTATGAGTGCATTTGTTTTGTTTCAGTTTTCACGTTGAGGAATGTATGCTTGCTTTACGACGAACACGTGCGCAAATAAAGATATACATCTTCATCAGTTCGAGACTCGTGTCTTTGATTTTTGGCCCCAGTTGCTGCTGTTACATATTGCATTGTAATAATTTGATAAACATGCTATGATATATATATATATATATATATATAAATCAATGGGAATTTACTGAATCCCTCATAAATACACTCCAAGTAATTTTTCATAAAAGATTAATTTTTTCTATATCAAGATTTTATTATTTCTTGTGGAACATTGATTAAGGCAAATGGCTATTATTAGGTATTATTAATTACCAAACTCTACAAACTTGAAACTTTGAAAGCAAAAATATGAATGTGTAGCAGTTGAAATATAAGTATACCTTTTATATATATTCATACAATTTTATTTTTGGTTATAGAAATTCAATCCTAAAGAGTTTGGTAATGAATAATTGCTAATAATGGCCCTTTTGATAGTCTTTCATCAGAAATCGTAAAATTCTGATATCTTTGGTTGAGAAGAAAACTTTCTATATAAAAAAAATAACGGACCTGTATTTATAGGCGATATTGCATTTCTTTCTCAGATTTAGTTAAATTTAAATATGAAATTGGAAGCAGTTACGTCTTTTTAAATATATAGAAAAACTAAATCTGATTTAATCATTTTTTGTTTTTCTTGGCACAAGGCTAGAAGTATAGGATAGACAGTGAGTGTCTAATTCACTGGCAATGGTCTGCTAGCCTAGCTCATTAACTATTACATGAAGTGGTTAGATCTGATTTAGGAGTATTGTTATTTAGTTTTTCCACCGCAGGGATAACCTGCATCACTGGAGATCTTTTAGGTGAATCAACATGCCAGATACTCCTCCCACCCAAAATAAAAAAAGCAAAACAAAAAACAAAATAAAGATAACAACAGTCTGTTTGACCATCTATATATTATTAAAATTCATTGTATATATATACGAAGGGGTACCAATTTTCCGCTATCACGAAATCGCGAATGGAATCGTGCAATCGTTAATCTGAAACGGAATCTGAGATTTTTAATGAAATTTTCAATAATGAATAACAATTTCAATTTTTTGTTTTTGTTTTAATTCTTTCAAAACTTAACAGTCTCTTCGATTTTGTTGTTAAACGTTTTAATAAACAGAACATTACATAACCGAGTTATTTCCTTGAAATTTGATTTTACAAATATAAGTTATTTTTCCTTTTAAGATCCGAAAAAGAATTAAGAGCAAAAATGTTTACATAAAAAAGGTGGGTTGTAAATTTTCAGAGAAAATGTTGGGCTTGTCTATATTTTTCTCAAAAGCTGTAATGTAGCTGATAAAATGTCTGTCCTCGTTCCATTGGTAAAAGTGGAAATGGGAAGACAGACAATAGTTTTGGAAGGAGGAGGAGATACGAAGATCAAAGTTTGAAATTCATTTCCTCAAGGTTCGTTTGATTTTCACAAAATTTCCAGAAGATTCTAAACAACTTTTAACCTTGTTTTATTAATATGACGAAAGAAAAGTAAATGCTACCACGTGACCATACAATTTAGAAATATCGGAAAAAAACTTTCCCAAACGCGATTTTATGAAACGACTTACTCGTCTATCCCGAAGTTGATCATTACACAGGGATTCTCGCGGATTCATAATTACATCATCTTCCCTGTTGTAAAACAAATTTAAATAGAACGAAAAATCCTTAACATCAACTATCAATGATTATTTTTCATATATTATCTCTTTCAATATCAGTTGTATGAATAAGAAACAAATTGCCAAAATGGCTGAATCAAATCGATATAGTGAATCACCCTCAACCACAAAAGTTGGACTTGCTTCCCTAAAAAAAGAAAAAAAAAATGACCCTGGTATCTAAAATTTGTGCTAAAGCCAGAGTAGGGCAATTTCCTGATGAGTTTTACGAGGAAGAAAATACATTATTTTGCAAATTCTGTCTCCTTAGTGTTGACATTTTTAGTGTTGACACAATCAAAAATCATATAAAATCAAAAAGTCATTTGACAAAAATGTCTTAAAAAAAGCCATCTCAACTGAAAAAGAAGACAATTACAACTTTGTTGAAATGTAAAGAAGTGCAGGATGATTTTATTGTTGATTTTCAAAGAATATGCACTTTGACATTCTCCTACAGAAAATTGACAAAATGAGGCCAGTTATATTAAAACACAATAAAGAAGGTGGTGCTATTTTGTTATATACCCTACCTATGAACATTAATGGGTATGTCGTATTCCTCATAAATACGTTGAACACTATTGTGAGGAGGGTAATTATCCTGAATCGAAGGGATTAGGTTTATCACTTGGCGCCTGAGGCGCTCCTTTTTAAGGGAAATGCCAACGGGCCCTGAAGCATTTTTGGAGCCACCAGGCGTATCTTTGCTATGGCCCTGCGCCCGGACCCACCTTAAAAAGGACTTGTGCCGTACTTTATCGGTTGGCGGGACGTACGATAAATATTAATTATGTTGATTAAATCGGCAGTTACTCGGTCGAGGCTGCGTGTCGTGGGTGCCGAGTAAGCCCAGCGTTCACGTGGCCAAGCCTCAGGGGGGGGGGCCGTCTCCTCAGGCTCTAACCCTCATTGGAGGGGATAGGTTTATCGCCAGAGGCACCACTTTTTAGGGGAATGTTGGGAATGCTGGACGTGTCTGAGCCACGGCCTTGCGTCTGGACCCATCTTATAAGAGGCCTTGTACCGTATTCGTCCAGTTATTGGGACGTATGACCAATACTAATTATGCTGACTAAGAAGTCACCACAATCAGTGGTTACCTTCTTTACCCTGTATCTTTTTAATGTTATAAAGATTTTCATTTCATTTCCAACCTCCGTTTTGGTTATTACTCATTCAGTAACCTTTTGTTTGGTTACAACAAATTCCAAGTGTAAATTGTGTTAGGTATTTCCTCTGTCAAAATTGTTGGCTCTTCATTTTGATGTCCTGAAAGCCAAGCTTGCTAATCACTCTATTAGCATCATAATTGACGAAACAAGTGACTGTAGTGACTAGAGTATTTTGAACGTGATTGCAAGTATTTATGTGCAGTCATTTCTCATTGATGCTGTAACCTTGAGAGAATGCAATTATTAAACCTTAAGTCAGGTATACAACCGAGCTGTATCTCATGTGGATATTTCATTTGAGGATATTGTTGCCTTTTTAACAGATTCCGCAGCTTATTGTAAAAAAGCTCATATGGAAGTGTTGACAAATGTCTTTATTAACAGCTACCATATGTTGTGCTTAGCCCATATTTTAAATCTTGTTGGTGAAGTATTTTCACACTGGCCAGCATTTGATAATGTTATCCAGCTCATTACTTTCATCAAGTCAGCCTTTTTTCAAAAAACTAATCGATACCTTAAAAAGCGATACCTTAAATGGCTTGAAGATTCCTTGCCTAAGGGACGAGTGAATTGCCCATTGTTCCAGTGACAACCAGATGGAATTCCTGGTTTAATTCGGACGAATATCACTCATCTTTTTTACAATCCTATGAAGGATTCTTTAAGCAAGAATGGCCTTGCAGTAGATAGGATTCAAGAATTAGTAGATGATGGTCGACTACCTCATACCTCTTACCATAATTTGCGCCCGAATCTGCATTTTATAAATGAGAACTGCATCCGTTTGATAACAGTTTTGTCAAGCTTAGAAGAAACTAAGTCTCCGCTTGTATGTATTGTTTATAACATAATGAAGGATATAAAACAGTATTTGCATGCTGGTACATCAAAATCAAGATTTGGTGTAGAAACTAGCTGTCTTCTGTCTGAACGAGAAAACACGGAGAGGGAGAGAGTTACCTCAAATTTTAGTCAAAATATTTGACTAACTCAGATATTTATAACTGAGATTCAAATTATTTGCTGTTGATTCTTTAAATATGATTTTCCTGTTGGTTTTAATCAATAATTATAAATCACTCTGGATCCCTTTACTAAAAAAACACAAAAACAATCTGAATGTGTTCTTTTTTAATGAAGGAAGCTCTGATTAAAAGTTCCACCTTAAAGAAAGTTATGCTCGGCAACATTTCATTGTTTTATTGTCTCGTTATGTTATATTTTTATCTTTAGATATAATTCATTTTTGAACTTGGATTTTAACATCTCACAAAAAGTCTTAATATGTAATAAAACTTTGAATCATATTTTTGTTTTCAGTTTTAATAATAGTTAAAGCATATTTTATTGCGATTTTCTCATGAAATACTATAAAAGTGGAAAAAACGGAATTTACCAAAAGTAGAAACGGAATTTAGAAAAATTTGAAACGAGGGCCCTATGTACACATTAACCCAATCTGTCAACCCTAGACAGAATATGACAAAAAGTCAATGTTTTACTATTGTTTTGAATATTGTTTCTTCTTTTAGATCGGCTGTCCTTCCAAGGCTAAAGAATCAATTTAACCGACTATTTACTCATAGCTATGAGAATGAAGAAAATATGGATTTATGCTCTATGTATCAAGTGAAAAGAAGACTGATTCGTCCTCAGCTGGTTGACTCAACTTCATAAGACGAAAACTGTATGTATGTATGTATGTATGTATGTATGTACAGAGAGTTTCATAACTTTTGCAACAAAATGATTGGATACAAATCAAAGGACACAAATGATAAAGTAATGAAAATTACATTTACTAAAAGATAAGTGAATACAATTTAAGGATGCATAACTATTTTGTCTTAAATATGAACCAAAAATTCTGTGGGGAGCCCAAGAGTATAATGCTCCAGATGTCTGTCGTTCAGTTGAAAGCACTACTGAATGAGGCTGGTTCATGAACCCTGGTGACATTCTTGGGGTTTTGGATGGTTGAAACCGTTGCCCAACGATCATCTTACGTCCCAAGAGCTTCAAAGTTCTTGAAAATTTGACTCCTGTTTGGAAATGTATTAAAATTGAACTTCTTTCTGTATCTTGCTTGAACAATCTTGAAATATTTAGTTTCGTAATATGTCTTCACACAAAAGATCTTTTGCTTCATCGTCCAAGGCATGATTTCGCTACATTTGGTTAAATATATTAAAATATTAAGTATTTACCCAGAAATTATATGAAAAGAAAAAGAGAATAAAGTCCACAGGGAAGATCTGTGTGGCCACTACTTTGTTTCAACGATTGTGAAACACTTTGTATGTATGTATGTATGTATGTTACCGCTTCAAATAACTTATGCATAAATCTGTTCTACATTTATCAAAGTAAAAAATGCTTTGTTGTATTAGATATAATCGTATCCAGATTTATGATAATTTATTATTACAATAATATTCTCACTTTTTTTTATTTGCATATAATCATTTGTTTGCACACAGTTAAATGATATTTAGTGCTATTCCTATCAAATAAAAGTAATTAGTACGCAGTTGAATTCTTTCAAGCATTCCAATTTTGTACTAATAATTTATACAGAATTATATGGTTTCAAATAACTTTCTATTTAAGAATATTAATTTATTTGCATACAGGTGTATGGTTTTAAATAATTGAGAAATAGAAAATCTTTCGAAACCAAACTATATAACGGAGATATCATTAAAGGGATCAACACCAGGACTCTTCCACTTGTAAGATACTCAAAACCATTTTTGAAGTGGACGGAGAAAGACCTTCAACAAATGGACAAGAGAACAAGAAAGTTCATGACGATGTATGAGGCCTTTCACCCGAGATGTAAAATAGACAGACTATATGTGTCAAGAAATGGAGGAAGATAACTCATCAGCATTGAAGATAGCGTTGATTCGTCGATACAAAGACTTGAAGACTACATTAAAAAACGCAAAGGAAGACTGATAACAGCGACCAGAAAAACAATACATACAACACAAATATCAACAGAACAAAAATAACCATAAAACAAAAATGGGAAGAAAAAGAACTGTATGGACATTTCAAGCGACAAACAAGCGAAATCTCACATGAGAAAACTTGGATTTGGCTAAGAAAGGGAAGCCTTAAGAGAGAAACATGGGGTAGTCCCCCATGTAAGATACCCAGGAACATTCTTAAAATGGACAAGGGAAGAGCTCAGACAAATGGACCAGAAGACAAGGAAGTTGATGACGAAGTAAAAAGCTTTATATTCGAGAAATGACATAGATGGACTCTATGTGTCAAGTAGTCCCCCATGTAAGATACCCAGGAACATTCTTAAAATGGACAAGGGAAGAGCTCAGACAAATGGACCAGAAGACAAGGAAGTTGATGACGAAGTAAAAAGCTTTATATTCGAGAAATGACATAGATGGACTCTATGTGTCAAGTAGTCCCCCATGTAAGATACCCAGGAACATTCTTAAAATGGACAAGGGAAGAGCTCAGACAAATGGACCAGAAGACAAGGAAGTTGATGACGAAGTAAAAAGCTTTATATTCGAGAAATGACATAGATGGACTCTATGTGTCAAGTAGTCCCCCATGTAAGATACCCAGGAACATTCTTAAAATGGACAAGGGAAGAGCTCAGACAAATGGACCAGAAGACAAGGAAGTTGATGACGAAGTAAAAAGCTTTATATTCGAGAAATGACATAGATGGACTCTATGTGTCAAGTAGTCCCCCATGTAAGATACCCAGGAACATTCTTAAAATGGACAAGGGAAGAGCTCAGACAAATGGACCAGAAGACAAGGAAGTTGATGACGAAGTAAAAAGCTTTATATTCGAGAAATGACATAGATGGACTCTATGTGTCAAGTAGTCCCCCATGTAAGATACCCAGGAACATTCTTAAAATGGACAAGGGAAGAGCTCAGACAAATGGACCAGAAGACAAGGAAGTTGATGACGAAGTAAAAAGCTTTATATTCGAGAAATGACATAGATGGACTCTATGTGTCAAAAAAGAAGGAGGAATAATTAAACATTGCGTGGATGAATCAATATGAGGACCCGAAGACTGCATTAAAAGGAGCAAGGTAGAACTAATCACAGCTGCCAACATAACAAACAGAGCAACAATAACTAGGAAACAGAAATGGGAAGAAAACAATTGTATGAGTATTTCAACCCACAAACTGGCGAAATCTCACATGGAAAGACCTGGACATGGTTACGAAAGGGAAACCTTATGAGAGAAACTGAATCTCTTCTAGGATTTGGAGACATAAAGACATTACCTAATCCCAACCAGAAGATCTGACTCCCTATAAATAAATAAATAAATAAAAAATAAAAAAAAGAACTTGCCGTCCAGCGAATCACAGGGTGAAAATCAAAGAAAACGAAAAGAAAGACAAATACTTATACCTTACTAGAGAACAAAGAAAGCAGTGGAATATGAGGTTGAGGTGATATCAGTAGTAATTGGCGTGCTTGGAATGGTCCCAAAAGGTCTTGGTAAGTAGGCTGAAAGAGTTGTAAACCGGAGGAAGAATCGAGACCATCCAGACTATAGCATTGTTGAGATCGGCCAGGACACTGAGAAGAGTCCGGGAGACTTGAGGAGAATCACTGTCGCTCGGACTCCAGTGAAAACCCATCAGCTAACGTTGGTGCGAAAAACTCACGAGAAGTAAAATAATAATAATAATAATAATAATAATAATAATAATAATTATTCTTGGTAAACAATTACGACTTCAATTTACTACTTTTCATGCATATAAAGTAAAAAATAAAATGGGCGATTTTAGACGAGGGTGACCCGAAAGCTCTCTTTTCAATATCACTCTTTATTTCTTTCTTTAAAATCTTTCTTTATTTGCTGTTTTACCTTTCCTTTTCTGCATATTCTTTCTTTCTTTCTTTCTTTCTTTCTTTCTTTCTTTCTTTCTATCTAATACAATTTCAAACAGGTCTATTTAACCTATAGACGGGGTCCAGACAGGTATTACGACTCCAGGTCTGAGTGGACCATGGAATAATGGCAATGAAGAGTTGACTTCATTCTCTCCAGAGTTTGGCACAATCAGCTGGGGCTGCAGAATACACTGACTGCATCTTTGCAGAGGAGTAAAACTCCCCCAATGAGTGTCCTTGTCATGACACTAAACAATCTGATGGCGAGGGTTCAGTTATGCTGGAGCTTTGGGGAATACAGAGTAGCCCTTCATTGCCATCACTCCCAGGTCCACTCTCATCTAGAGTGGTAGCACCTGATAGGGCCCTATCTATGGGTTCAACAGAACGGTGTAATTACACTAAACTTCGTTGTTTTAAATTAACTGTTTTTACGTTTATATACATATACTGGACTGAATTGTTTGAAATTGAACTGTTTTTGACATTTAAACTGTGTACTTATGCTAAATTGAATTGTTTGAAATAGAACCGTTTTGGAATTTAACTGTGTGTAAACAAAAAATTGTATTTATGCTAGACTGAATTGTTTTAGATAGAACAGTTTTTGACATTTAAAGTGTGTATAAACAAAAAAAAAATTGTTCATTTGCTATACTGAATTGTTTGAAATAGAACTGTTTTGACATTTAACTGTGTGTTAACAGTAAACTATTCTTAAGATAAACTGAATTGTTTGAAACTTTCATCAAAATGACTCAATTCGGCGTTAAATAACCCGAAAAGTGTTGATACGCTGGATGCTGGATATAGTTTGGTGACATACTCAGGATACGGCCTTTTTGGTGGCAGTGGGGGGAGATTCTGATCACTCTGAAGAGGATGCAGTCAGCGTATTCTAAGCCCCTCCGACAGAGCGATTAGAGTCAAGTCGAACTGAAATCGACGGTTCTCCTGCTCAAGTGCTTTGATGGGTGACCGCTCAGAAACAGCGGATTCTTTCAGCAAACCCGGGGCCTGTATTCTGCATTAAGTAAAGCTTAGTAAATAACAACAAAGAAGATTTATCGTCGTTGTTAAGAGCCAAAATAAAGCAAACGGTCTTTTGCAAAGCTTTCAAATGGAAATTTTTACTAACGTTTATGCCATTTAAAAACATTAATGGAAAATCAATTCAATGAAGTGTGATTGCGTTGCGGTAAAAAACAGATAAGTAAATTGTATAGATATAAATAGCGGCCTCTTTGCTGTAGAGCAATAGCTAGGAAGCCAGTATCGCAGGCAATTACTACTGTACTGAGTTTGATCCACACTGAGTGCCCGATGTTTTCAACTCTGTGCCAGACTGAGTCAAATAACAAAAAACGGCGCTCCGGTCTGCTGCAGTAGTTAGCATATTAATATCAAAGACTATTGCTTCTGGAGCGAGTTCGACCTTCATCGTACATTCCCCACGCATGACCTTATGCCACACTCAGGTAAATCTAGTATTTCTGAGGTGTCGGCGTGGATATCTGTCTCGGTTAGTCGATTAGTCTTTTTGTTGACCGTTACTATTGTTATGCTACCTATTTGCTTAATTGTTTTAAAATGCATGTGTGAAAGATGTACAGCTTTTTACATGTTCATAAGCTGCTATGTAATTCAATCTATCTATCTATCTATCTATCTATCTAAGTCCATTTTCCAAATATTCTCATAAAACTCTACAACATTCCATCCCAACTGTATGTAGAACTGTTTGATCATTTAACTGTCCGTAAACAAATGACTAATGTTTAATTGAATTGTTCGTGATACATAGCAATACTTGGAACCATTTAACTTTGACTCATGCTAAATTGATTTGTTAGAAATAGGACTGTTTGATCATTTAACTGCGTGTATCAACAAAATGTGTTTAGAAATCATATATTTAATATATATGTAGAACCAGGATTTGGCATTAAATAACCAACAATGGTTGATATGCCATAAAACCCGACTGTATGTAGTCTTTTAATTCAATCTTTTTGCATGGTTTTTCGTTTTTTAACATTCATTAATTTACATTCAACAACTACTAGGGCGTACATATTCATATTTTTCGTTACAGTTTCAATGTTGTAGATTTTATTCATGAATAATATATAATAATATTAGCTTCAATGTTGCGAAAAAAATAAGTCCTGGTGTTTTTGGTTTAGAAGAAAATTAACTTAAAAATTGTTCAGTGTGTACTTATTTATTGTCTGAATACTCTAAATGATAAAAAATATTGATGGTTGGTTGGGTTTTATGACATATCAACTCTTGTAGGTTATTTAATGCCAAATCATGTTAACAATTCGTTGGTAGCATTTTAAACAAGCTTGTGATTATTTTATTTGCACACAATTAAATGGTTCCAAGTATTGCTATTTAACACTAATATTTCTATTCAACTTCAGCCACTTGTTTGCTAAAAATAAATGGTTTCAAGTATTTCTCTTTAACACTAATAATTCTATTCACAACATAACTCATTCGTTTGCACACAGTTAAATGGTTAAACATTTCTATTTGACCCATAGTTGTGACCTTAACACGTAAACAACACTGGGTTACGGTGGGCCTGGAAGTAATGGCAATGAAAGGTTACTCCACATTGCCCAAAGCTCCAGGACAGAAGCTTCACTATCAGATAGTTTAGTGTCATATCCAGGACACTGGTTGTTGGGGGGGAGTCTTACTCCTAAGCAGAGATGCAGTCAGCGTATTCTATAACACTACCTGACAAGACTAGTACTTATTCATGGACGCTATATATATATATATATATATATATATATATTTATTGTATGACATTTATAAATAAAGTGTGGTCAATATCGGTAATAATGCTTATATATAAAAGTTAGGATAGCGTAGACACAGAGTCAACAGCACTTAGTGACTCAGTTTCTTGCCTACGTTATCATTGGATTAATGAATCACATGACCAGATAGACGAGAAACTGACAGTCACAAAGCACTGTTGAGTCTGTGTCTACGCTATATAGGCAAGTCTGAATTTGAGGATTCCATTCCTGCAGAAGTACTTTTCCCATTGAGTGAAAGTAAACCTTGGGTAAAATTAAAAACCTAAGGAAGAACGAAAAAAAAAAAAAAAAGAATAAAATAAAAGAGATGATTTTTTGTTACATTTTGCTGTTTTTAACAACATTCTCTAGGTTCTCTTTTCTTTATATTTTCTTTTCATTCTCCTGTATTAAGAAATTGGTTAAGTTTCTTTGTTTAATGGAATATCAACCTTCGTGGGTTAATTGCCAAAGCCGTAGAAAAAAGGAGTTGTATTATTTAATACATAACTGGTTGGATAAGGGAGCCATACCGTTCCCATGGATATTTATGCGAAAGTGAACATAATAGCTCGACTGGAGTTCAAACTAGCTTATTTTGAGGCCGCAGTCTAGCATTTTTGCCATTACGCCACGAGGATTCCAGTTCAGATATTGAAAGAAAATAATTTTGATAAAATAGTTTTCCGATTCTTTCAGATATTTTTTTTTATGGATCTGAATAAACAATTACATGTTATATTCACCCTTAAAACATTCTTGGACCTCCCCTAGATCCTCCAGGCTCAGGCACGATGAATAATCTCAACCTGCATCTCACAAACCCTGGATAGATTTTACCTTTAAAAGTATAATATACAAGTTTCTTTAAAACACATTCAAGCGAAAGAGATATGCTCGTATATGACCTATGTTGTTCTCTTTGACAGTGTCATGTAACCTTTGAATAAATGTTTGAGCTATATGTGAACGTTTGCATATGATATAACGAAATATTAAACCAAACACTTTTTTTAAAATACAACGAATGCATTCAGGTATGCATGAAATTCCTCAATGTACATCTACATAAATATGCACTGGACGAATGTTTCATATAAAATATCATATGTCTATATTATTATTAAAAGAATCTTTACTTTCTTTGTCATTCAGAAAGTAAATAGTAGACGAGTTGAACCGTCGTTTACATAAATAGAATCAATGCGATCCCTCAAAGGTTTATTCAATAGGGGCGGTACACATATAGGTATCTGCTCTATTATTGGGAGAGTGTCGTGTTTACTCATCAAAGTACTTTTCACAAGTCATAAACATATAATCCCAATCGAACCAAGTCAACCATCAAAACCAATTCATAGAATAACGAGATCCCCTGTCGGCAGGCCTTCGAATAACACCGACTGTATCATCTGCAAAGAAGTAAGACCCCCCAAAAACAGAGTTCAGGGTATAACACTCCGTGGGTGAGATTCCAGTTGTTGAGCTTTGAGGATTGTTGAGTCACCCCTTAGTTGCTAGTTCTCATATTGATCTGGTTGGAAATTATCAGTGTTCGATAGGAATATTTGAAACTATTCTTCCAGGCTGCGGTCGTGTCGATACTGCTGTATGGATGCACTACTTGGACGCTGACTAAACGGTTGGAGAAGAAGCTCGACGGCAATTATACAAGAATGTTGCGAGTAATATTGAACAGGTCCTGGCAGCAACACCCCACAAGGCGCCAACTGTACGGCCACCTACCACCTATCACGAAAACTATACAAGCTAGACGAATCAGACATGCCGGACACTGCTGGAGAAGCAAGGACGAGATCGTAAGTAATGTGCTCCTGTGGACCCCTGCATATGGCCCATCAAAAGCAGGACGACCAGCTCGAACATTCATACAGCAGCTATGTGATGATACGGGATGTAACCCTGAAGACCTGTCGGAGGCGATGAATGATAGGGAGACGTGGAGAGAGAGGGTCAGGGATATCCGTGCAAGCCGCACGTCATGACGATGATTTATCATCTTATTCTTTGCAAGTTTCTCACATGAACATTAGATAGTGTGTTACATAGTCATGACATGGCTACGTGAAACGTACATAGAGTGTTCATAACATATATACATAGAACATAGGGATCCCGAAACACGAAAAACATGTAACGACTTTTTAATTCAGGTACGAAACCTTTTATTACCTTTGAGTTTAAAGGTTCTTCAACATAAGGAGAGAGATACACATTCTTTCTATTCTGGCTTTTCCATCTGCCCGCCCCCAACACGTGCGACACCTGCCCAAGACCTCTGCGAGCAAGCGAAAGTCGACCCTTCCCGTTCGGGGTCTAGTTCTCAACTCAACTAACTGACTTTTTCAAATCTCCCCAAATCCTCCACGCGCTTCCGGTGAGTGACGTCACCCGCACTCTTTTGACCCGTTTCCCATCTGAGCTATTGTGACATCTCTGAGTGACACGTCCGTTCCGCCCGCAAATGCGTTAATGTTGCACCTAAGTAACCCATGCACTGAGCCGAAAGGTTCTCAGCCTAACTAAACCTAAATGTATAAAACGAAATCCCTCGGTCATTATATTACAAGTGGTCTTTTGCTGGAGTCTGATTGGTTGGTTGGTTGGTTGGTTTCTTTGTTTAATGGCATATCAACCTTTGTAGGTTATTTAATGCCAAAGCCATAATCCTAGAAGAACTGTAGTGGTAATATTTAACCCATAGCTGGGAGGATAAGGTGGTTCATACCTTTCTCAAGGGTATTTGCCCGAAAGTGAACGTGATAGCGCGACTGGAGTACGAACTCGCTTACTACGATTCCGCAGTCCATCGCTTTAACCATTACACCACGAGGATACCCCCTGCTGGAGTCTGAGTGACAGCAAGTTTCCCAAAGGTCTCTAGGATACTTCTGAATATTTCTAGTTGATCTTAACAATACTGTAGTATAAATGAACTCGATGGTTTCGATTCTTTCTTTGAATTTTAATCTTTCCAATCTTTTTTCCCGGTCCTTTGAGAAACGTACGAAGCGCAACAAGCACAACTGATGTCTGCATCACCCCCGTGTTCAACTCCCTTTTTTTTTTTTTTTTTTAGCTCTCTGTATTATATAATTAAGGAATGATTTTTTTATAGTAATCATTTTTCGTTAATTATATTTTATCATTCAGTTTGGTTGGGCTTTGAAGTATTCGGGTTAAGAGTATAGTCAATTGGTGTAGTTTACGCTCGTGCGCAGAGGATATGACAATCACCATTTTAGGGTGTCCTCATGGTGTAATGGTTAAAGCGATGAACTGCGGAATCGTAGTACGCGAGTTCGTACTCCAGTCGCGCTATTACGTTCACTTTCGGGCAAATACCCTTGGGAAAGGTATGAACCCCCTTATTCTCCCTCCAGCTATGGGTAAATAGTAGGACGGACTAGGTTCTTCAGCCTTGGTGAGGCAACTAGTCTAGGAGAAGAAAAACTCTGAATTCAAACCTGTTAAACTCCGCTTAAAAATTGACCTTGTGTCATATCCTGCCCGAGCGGAGGGGTTGGTAAATAGTACCATTGTCATAATAAACCCTCAGTGTGGATGACCTCATGCCCGGAAGAGATGGTCCCGAGAATCTGAGGATTTTGAAAAAGAGTCAGTTGAAAGTTGACACTGGACCATGTAGGCAGAGGGTTGAGTTTCTGCCATTGAGTTGGGAGTTAGGGATTCGGCCATTGAGTCGAAGAGTTGAGTTTTCTAACGTTACGGCGGCGGTTAAGATTTTTCGGATCTCTACCGGCAGAGATGAATTGAAATCTTAAACACCACGAGATGTGCCGAACGATAGGGGTGGGGTTAGCATAGTATGATTACGAAAGACTTTTAAGAATTGTGTCTCTCTCCTCGTGTCGAAGAACCGAAGTCAGAAGTTTATAAAACCGTTCGTACCTGAACAACAGAGTCCGCCTGTGTTTGTATTTGAATATGTATTTGTAGTACCGTTGGATTGCAATCATTATGGCTATACAACATCTAGCAAGATGTAAGTGTTTTTCTATTTTTTGCTTTTTATTATTTTTACTCAGTGATCTGCCGGAACAGTAAAATCTTCGAGATGAAAAGTTTTTTTTTTATTTCTTGCTAATTAACCCTAGGTTATAATAATAATAATAATAATTACTCCATGAGAGTTTTTCACATCAGCATTTGCTGATGGTCTTTCACTGTAGTCTGAGTGACAGCAAGTCTCCAGGACTCTTCTCAGTATTCTGGCCGATCTCAGTAATACAGTAGTTTGGATAGTCTCCACTCGTCCTTTTATTTCTAAGTCCTCCAGTCCCTTTATTAATCCTTTAGTGACTGTACCAAGAGCACCAATTATAATTGGTACAAACGTCACTTTCATGTTCCACAATTTTTTTTCAGTTCCCTAGTAAGGTCGAAGTATTTATTCTTCTTTTCACTTTCTTTTAATTTTACTGTGTGGTCAGCCTGGACAGCAAAGTTCTCAATTTTTCAAGTTCTCATTTTTTGTTGATTATTATAAGGTCTGGTTGTCTGGTCGAGATTAAGTGATCCTGCAGATGTCAAAATCCAAGAGAAGTTTGCGTGTGTCATTCTTCAGGACTGATGTTGGGTTGTGCATATACCGCTTGTTCGTATGTTCAAATTGAAATTTTTTGGCACAATTCCCAGTGGATCACTTTACCCACCCAGTCGTGTCTAGTCTTATACTCTTTCTGTGCTAATTTGCTGCACATGGGATTGATAGTTTCGTCTCTATCACCACATAACCTACATTTGCTATTTTGTTGCATCTTATCTATTCTTGCTTTGATATGATTAGTCCTGATAGCGTTGTTTTGTGCGGCTATCAGGAGAGATTCCGTTTCTCTCTAGAGTTTTCCCTTTATCTAACCATGTCGATTTTTTTTCGCGGGAGATGTTGCTTATTAGTCGCTTAAAATGTCCGTGGAGTTGTTTTTCTACCTATTTTTGTTTCCTGGTTATTGTCGTTCTGTTGGTCCTCGTGTCGTCAGTATTGTTTCTGGTGGCTCTAATCAGTCTTTCTCCACGCTTCTGTATGTAGACTTCAAGTCGTTGTATTGATGCGTCAACACTGTTTTCAATGCTGGCAAGTCTTCTACCTCCTTCTTTTTTTGGCACATATAGTCTGTCAACGTCATCTCTGGAATGTAATGCTTTATGCATGGTCATTAGTTTTCTTGTTCTCTGGTCCATTTGTTTAAGTTCTTCTCTGATCCACTTAAAGAATAGTCTCGAATATCTTACGAGGGGGACAGCCCTGGTATTTATTCCTTTGATAAGGTTTCTGTTATATAGTTTTATCTCGAATAACTTACTGGTTCTTCTAAAATATTCTTTCTTAATTCTTTTTCTCATCTCCGCTTGTTTGATGGTGTCAGCTTCCAATATTCCCAAGTATTTGTAGGTTTCCTTTTCACTGAGCGTTCTAATTTTGTCTTGATTTGATTGTTATATTCCTTCCGTCCGTAATGTGTCGTTTTCTACTATTCATTATTAGCATGGCACATTTTTCTATGCCAAATTCCATCTCCATGTCCTGACTGTATATTTTGACTGCATGTATTAGAGTTTCCAATTCTTTTTGGTTTTTGGCAAATAGTTTGATATCGTCCATGTACATTCGGTGATTTATCTTTTCCTACGATTTAGTAAGTTTGTATCCGGCTGTACATTTTCTGAGTATGTGATTGAGTGGCATCATCGCAATTATTAATTGTAATGGTGATAGTGCATCTCCTTGGAATATACCTCTTTGGATCATTGTTTCTGCTAAGTTTTCCCCGCCTGCTGTCAGTTCCCCTCTCCAGGTTTTCATGGTTTTCTCGATAAAATTTATAACTTCATCTGATATTTTATACATTTTGAGACAGTTTATTATCCAGCTTTGTGGAACCACCTCGTATGCCTTTTTATAGTAAATCCAGGCCATAGCCATTTTTTTTGTCTTGCTCTCGTTGAGGATGTGCTGATCAATGTGGAGTACTTCTCCTGTGTCCCTGGATACTTTGCAGCAGCTTTCTCTTCCTAAGGGAACAATTCGCGGCTTGGTAGCGAGTAGTAAATCTCTTTATTTATTTGTGCTGTTAGTATTTTCCGCATCGTAGGTAGGCATGTTATTATTATTATTATTATTTCACTTATTTGAGATTTTTTTCACATCAGCGTTAGCCGATGGTTTTCCACTGGAGTTTGGATGACAACAAGTCTTCATAAGTCATTAGGGCTCTTCTCAGTATTCTGGCCGATTTTAATTATACGGTAGTTTAGATGGTCTCCACTTTTCCTCTGATTTCCAATTCTTCCAGTCCCTTTACCAAGCCTCTGGGGATTATTCCGAGGGCACCTATTTCAATTGGTAACACCATCACCTTTATTATTATTATTATTATTATAGTCTTTTGAGAGTTTTTCACAACCGTGTTAACTAGTGGTTTTCCACTGGAGTCTGAGTGACAACAAGCCTTCTCAAGTCTCTAGGACTATTCTTAGTATTCTGGCCAATCTCAACAATACTGTAGTTTGGATGGTCATCACACGTCCTCTTATTTCTAAGACCTCTAGTCCCAGTAGCAATCTTTTGGTGACCGTATCGAGTGCACCAATTAAAATTGGTATCACCGTCACTTTAATGTTCCATAGTTTTTTCATTTCTCTTGCAAGGTCTATTTATTTATATCTCTTTTCGCTTTCTTTCAGTTTTAACCTGTGGTCAGCTAAGTTCACAATTAGGCAGATTCTCTTTTTTTTTGTAGACTATCACTAGGTCTGGTCGTCTGGCCGGGATTAGATGATCCGTTTCTATCTTAAAATCTCAAAGAATTTTGTGCATCTCATTTTCTTGGGCGGATTCCATGTCGAGCATGCACCATTAGTTCGTATGGTTAAAATTAAACTTTTTGCTCAATTCCCAGTGGATCAGTTTCCTCATCTAGTCACGTCTAGTCTTATACTCTTTTTGAGTTAATTTATTGCATTCGCTTAATATGTGATTGATTGTTTCGTCTCTTTTACCACATAATCTACATCTTCTATTTTATTGCGTCTTATCTATTCTTGCTTTGACTAAGTTAGTCCTTATGGCGTTGTTCTGTGCTGCTATTAGAAGAGATTCAGTTTCTCTCTTAAGGCTTCCCTTTCTTAGCCATCTCTTGTGGGAGATTGTGCTTGTTTATCGCTTGAAATGGTCATACAGTTGTTTTTCTTCCCATTTTTATTTTCTTGTTATGTTTGTTCTGTTGATGTTTGTATCGTCTATATTGTTTCTGGTCGCTGTAATCAGTCTTCGTCCGCGCTTTTTTATGAAGTCTTCTGGTCGTTGTATCGATGTATCGAGGCTATCTTCAATGCTGATGAGCCCTCTTCCTTCTTTTCATGACGAAACATCTGAGATGTAAGGCCTTATGTATCGTCATGAATTTTTTTTTATTCTGTGTTCAAATTGTCGAAGTTCTTCTTTGATGGTCCCGAGTATTTTACGAGAGAGACAGACTAGGTATTTATCTCTTTGATGATATTTCTGCTATGTAGTTTGGATTCGAGTAGTTTTCTCGTTCTCCCGAGGTATAACTTTTTAATTTTTTCTTTCATCTCTGCATGTTTGATGGTATCCGCTTCCAATATTCCCAAGTATTTGTAAGTTTCCTTTTCTCCAAGCGTTCTCATTTTATCTTGGTTTGGTAGTTCCATTCCTTCTGTCATTTGTCGTTTTCCACTTTTCATTATTAGCCTGGCACATTTTTCTCTACCAAATTCTATCCCTATATCTTCACTGTATATCTTCACTGTTTGTATTAAAGTTTCCAATTCTTTTTCGTTTTTGGCAAACCGTTTTATGTCGTCCACGTATTCAAGTTGGTTGACTTTTTCTTGCAATTCGTATCGTTTGTTTTAGCCCTTGCATTTCTATAATAAATATTAATTATTCTTTTTCGAGTTTTTCGCACCAGCGTTAGCCAATGGTTTCTTACTGGAGTTTGAGAGACAGCGAGTGTCCTCAAGTCTCCAGGAGTCTTCTCAGTAACCTGGCCGACCTCAACAATGCTGTTGTTTGGATAGTCTCTACTCGTCCTCTTATTTCCAAGTCCTCCAGTCCTTATGACTGTACCAAGAGCTCCAATTACAATTGGTATCCGCAGTTTTTTGAATTCCCAAGCAAGGTCCAGGTACTTATCTTTCTTTTCGCTTTTTTTCAATTTTACTCCATGAGCGGCCGAAACAGCAAAGTCCACAATCCAACAGGTTCTCTTTTTTGTTGATTATTATTAGGTCTCGTCGTCTGGCGGACATTAGGTGATCTGTTTGTATTTCAGAATTCCGGGGAAGTTTGTGCGTTTCATTTTCCAGGACAGAATCTGGGTTGTGCATATACCATTTGTTTGTAGGGTCAAATTGAAATTTCTGGCACAATTCCCAGTGAATCAACCTGGCCCACCCAGTCGTGTCTTGTCTTATACTCTTTATATGCTTGTTTGCTGCATTCGCTTATAATGTGATTGATCGTTTCATCTCTTTCACCACATATCTACATTTGCTCTTATGTTACATTTTACCTATTCCTGCTTTAACAGAGTTGATCCTTATGGCGTTGTTTTGAGCTGCTGTTAGAAGAGAGACAGTTTCTCTCTTAAGGTTTCCCTTTCTTAGCTACATCCACGTTTTCTCTTGTGAGATGTTGCTTATTAGTCGCTTAAAACGTCCGTGGAGTTGTTTTTCTTCCTATTTTTGTTTTCCGGTTATTGTCGTTCTGTTGATCCTCATGTTGTCATTATTATTATTATTATTATTATTATTATTATTATTATTCCACTTTTTGTAAGTAATTCACACTAGTTTTAACTGAGTGACAGCAAGTTTCCTGGTCTCTTCTAGGAATTTTGCTGATCTTAACACAATCGTGGTCTGAATTGATTCGATTCTTCTTCTGGTAAGTTCCATTATTATTATTTTTTTTTTTTTCCAAGAGAGTTTTTCACATCAGCGCTAGCTGATGGTCTTTCTGTTGTGGCCTGTTAGCGACCAGAAAGAATATACGGAAGAAGAGAAAATAGATGAAACAAGTCTATTAAATAAACAGAACATATCTACAAAATAAGAGTGTTAGTACAGCAGGTAGAAGTGTCCGTTCGAAACTCTCAGATTCAACTGCTGGGTGGAAGTCAGTATTTGTTGTTCATCCCACCGCAACAGTGTGGCACAAGGCCTTTTTTTTAGCTGGTTCCGGGCACAGGGCCGTAGCCCAGACATGCTCGGTGGCTCCAAAAATGCCTCTGGCCCCGTTGGCATTCCTCTAAAAAGGAGCTCCTCCGGTGCCAGGCAATAAACCCCCCCCCAAAGAAGGTTAGAGCCTGGCTGGTGGCAGCCTCCAGAGGCTCGAGGATGCCGGTCTTGGCGCGCCCGACATGAATGCCGGTTTTCCGGAATCTATGTCAGACGGCCTCGACCGACTACCAGCGGAAGCCAGGACATACCCGACCAGATCCTTGTACCGACCAACATGGTCGACCGAAGTGTTTCCCAGCCCAGAGCTGGGAGGAAATCTCCCTGAGAGTAAATAAGGTTGAGCATTATGAAGGAGGAAGAGTTCATTATCATGTAGATAGGTCACCATAACACTTTCACTGGAGC